>JARYGA010010139.1:0-22861 GCA_030545235.1 Helianthus tuberosus
CTTTGAAGGAACAGGTTCAGAAGATTTTGCTTCATTTGAAACAGTTTCTTCAGAGTCTGATTCCTTCGGATTACAAGTTGAAATATCTGTTGAATTTACTTCCACAGATTCCTTTTCTTTAGAAACCATGTTTTCAGGAGTTTTGGTAGAAAAGGTTTCCACAAATATCTCTTCTTCAGATTCATCATTTGAATCAACTGATGAATTAATTTCCATGGACCTCTTTTCCTCAATCTTCGAGATCCCATTAGTTTCTTCAGAAATGGATTCTACGAAAATCTTTTCTTCAGCTTCATCAACCTCCGAGTCCTTGACATCAGCTAATTCTGGTTTCTCATGCGAAGAGCAGTCTATGTTTGAAACTGTTTGGCTCTCTTTGGGCGTTGCACTACTTGAATCTGAGTGTTTGGCACATTCAGAATTCTCAGAAGTACTACACTCGTTGTCTGATGTACCAAAATCTGTAACTTGACTGTCAGGTTCATCAGATGATCCCTCTTCATGAGTTTCTGATGTATCATCTGATGTTTCAGGCACACTAGAGTAGTTGTCTGGACCATCAGAACGACTTTCTGAGTCACTTGAGACACAGGTCTCAAGTTTATCAGTCGATACATCAGGTTTCCTTGTGAAAACATTTTCATTGCGATCTAAAATCACAGCACCAGATTCATCAGTTCTAGTCGGAACACCCTGAGCCTCAGCAAACGAAGACATAACATAATTCCAAATGTCAAGATCATGTTTGGCAGCATCCGAATCATCAGCAACGTTTGAATGTGGTTCATTATCCACAGCAGACTGCTCTTCAACTATCTCTGATTCTGCACATGAACTAAAACATTTAACATTGTCTATAGAATCAGAATTTGACACATTTTCTTGGGGCTCATTTTCGGATGTTTTCACTGGTTCTGATTCATTTCCATTTTCATTTTCCTTTTCAGATTCCCCAGCTGATTCGTTTGAGCAATTTTTATCCATATTTTTAATAAAATTCATTGGCTTTTGAAAATCAGCGGGTCTAGCATTCTTTGGTTTGAAAGGCTCCCATGGAACATAATCACTCGATTTACCATAAATCATTGTATCATAATTTTCTTGTTCTTGCTCAGTAGTAGGCATTCTTGAGTAGTTATGATTATATGGTGGTGGAACCTATTTATAGTCCAAACCCTTACCCTTGTTGTCTTTGAATGCCAGCTGCACATTGCATAGATTACGAACATTGTCACTTGAAGTATCAAACTTCTTTATGTTCAACTCGTTTTGTTTGTACTTCCCGGTAAGAAGTTCCAGCTCAGCTTTCACAGAGTCGCATTCCAAGGTTTTTACTGTGAGTCTGTGTTTATAGTCGTGAACCCAACATTGTTGTTGATTCACGTCTCTATGAAGCTGAGCTATATCCTTCTTAAGTGCGTCAATCTTTTCATAGAGAATTTTATTGTTCTCTCGAAGACTGATGTACTTTGCTGTGACACTGTTGTAATCATCCATCATTTTAGAATTGAGTGCCCTAAGTTGTGCAACCCTATTCCTGCAAGGTTCAGTACACAACAGATAGTTGACAGTGTCAATGAGCGATCTTGGTTTATCTGGCTGAGTTTGGGCTTGGGCTTGGGGTGCTGGACTATTGACTTCAGCTTGCTGGGCTTGAGGTTTCTGTTTTGCCACTTCATCGGGATGAGATTCTTTTGACTGTACGTATAGATCTTGGTTTGATTGTAAATGATCCCACAACCAAGAAACAAAGGAGTCTTTATCATTACCCAAAAATGTATTCATCCAATTCCTTACTTCCTCTTTTCGTCCCCCTCTTTTAAGCAAGCGCATCACAAATTCCACGACAGGATCAACATTGTATTCTCCGATAAACTCATTTAGCTTTTCTTTCACTCGATCCCGTAACCTTCCAGCTCCATCTTCAGAAATAATGATTTCAAACCGTGAATCGTCAACATTATCCATCACGTTCTGGTTCGGGTTTTGGTTTTGATTTTGTGTCTGGGGTGCAGTGCTGTTAATGGTAGTTTGGATAATTGAGCTGAAGACAATGTTCGGATTTGCATTCGGCTTTGGATTACATACTGGGCTGAAAACTATGTTCAGATTTGCATTCGGGTTTGGATTACATATTGGGCTGAAGACAATGTTTGAGTACTGAGTTTGGGTAGTAGACATCTTCGAACACTTTGCAATCGAACGATCCCGCTTTGTGTATCTTATCTCAAAACCTGTCAAAACTAATACCGCAAAACAAACAAACCTTTTTTTATTAAAATGATTTTTTTATTATTTTTTTTATACTAAAATAGGTTATATATTATACCCCTTTTTTATTTTTCTAAAAAAAAATTTGATTTTTTTTAAACTTTTAAAATTATACTCCCTCCGTCCCACTAAAAGTGTCCTATTTTGAATTTTCAAAGTCTTTATTTGTAAACTTTGACCTTAAATAATTTTGTTTGTGTTAGATAATACTTGATGAAAGTTATATGATTTGAGTGTGTTTTACAAGTGTTTTTATCGGGTTAATTTTCATCAAGTTTTATATAACACAAAAATATATAATTAAAGTCAAAGTTTATAAATAAAGATTTTGAAAATTCAAAATAAGACACATTTAATGGGACGGAGGTAGTAAGATTTAAGCCTTTTTTAATATATTATTTATAAAACCTTTTAATTAATATTAAAATAAACTATTTATAATATTATAATTATATAATTTTAATAACAACCTTTTAATTAATATTTTTAATAAAACCTTTTAGTGAATATTAATAATTATGTAATGATGACCTAATTATTAATTATTAATATAATATAATTAATTCAAAAAACAAAACGACAATTCCACTATCGTTGTCTTCTTCGCAAAACAAGTCCCAAACCCTAATATGTTCAGCCGCCGCCGACAAGGTGATGATGACGATAAAGTGTGGTGACCGGCGATGATGACAATCAGAGATGATGAGATTGACGGTGACGGACAGTGAATGGCGGTGGTGTTTATGAAGAAGGACGGAGATGAAAGTGGTCAGAGAAGGAGGTCGATGTTGAAACCGATGAGAAACAGTGATGACGACGATAATGAACAGTGGCGGATGTTGACGGTTGGTCGGAGATGATGACCGGAGACTTGCAAGTGATAATGATGAAGGTCGCGGGTGTTTATGGAGGTCCGTACGAAGGTGGTGGTGAAGATGTAGTGTGACGGAGAAGATGAACGTAAAGATATGATTTCGGATTGAAAAGGTTATCTCGGATGGAATTTGTTGATCCGTGATGATGATTCCGGATTGTCTCGGATGTAAAGGTTTTGAATGATGTGAGTTCGAAATGACGATTCCGAATGATTTCGGATTAGATGATATGATTCCGGATGAATGAAGTGATGAATACGGTCCGAGATGACGTTTCCGGATGATTTCGGATGAGATGATGTTGTTGTCTGCTTGTCGGCTGTTGATGATAATGATGGATGGAATGAATATGACGATGATGTACGATGTACGATGACAATGATGGAATGATTAGGACGATGATGAAATGGTGATCTGATTTTGTGAAAATATGATGTCAGACGATGATGTTGGATAAGATTGAGAGTATTTTAACACTAATCACAAAGATTAAAAACCAAAATATAACGATTTTTCGAAGAATGCCAAGAACACGATTAAGATCACGAAGAACACAATGAAGATCTTCAACCAAAAATTCAAATTTTTCTTGAGAGTTTGATATCAAAGTGGCTCTGATACCAATTGTAAGTCCCGAAAATCCGGATCAAACAACGATATCAAACGATCAACAAGGATGGGCAGAATCCAAGCTTGATGATCTTCAAGAAATAATCAAGAACAAGATGAAGATTTGAATATTCAAATGCTTAAACTTGCATACAATATCAATTGTCTAATACAAGTTTCTAAAACAAATGAACCAACCTATGCTCCTCATTTCTTTCCTCTATTTATAGTAAGGGGTTTCCCCCAAAACCCTAGGCCCATTATCCCTAAAGCCCACTCTAATACCCACCTTCTAGAACTTGGTCCATTTAGTAATAACTCCTACTAATCCATAAACTTATAAGGCACTTATACCACTTGAACGTGCGTGTTAGGATCGATTTTGTTGCACTTGAATGCTCTGTTGATTGCGTAGATCTCGTATCTTGTGCGGAATCCAAGTACGAGAGTGGATTGAACAAGAACATGTAAATATAATCTGTTTTCTATTGAGTGACAAGCAATACAATACCAAGAAAACAAACAGACAGAGTTTCCACACTCAAGTCCTCAAAGTTACAAATGAACAAGACATAACATGTATTTATACTAGTTCCAGTGTCACACCCCAACCGATGGCGGAAACATCAGGGCATGGCACTGAGCGAAACAGATTGTCCATGAGTATCCATAACAACTATTCATTACCAGATAATTAAACGTTATATCCCATACCACAACATATCCAAATAAAAACAGTTATTACAAATAATTGTCTCAAAAACAGATACTGTTCTGACGACTCAGATTTAAGAGTGACATAACTAGACCCCTAGCTTGATTCACCAAAGCACAGCAATTCCTAGCATCTTAAGCACCTGTCACATACGTTAAAAGAAATTCAATACACATAGTGTAAAGGTGAGCATACAAGTTTGATATAGCATAATAGAGTTCGAAATAGTTTACGCATAACCAGCATGAAACATGTATAATGCGAAGCTAGTAGGTTATCGACAATGACATATGCACAGACTAGACTGCGAGTTGTAGAATGCGCAACACATATCACCACTGCGACATGTGAGAGGTAACCTTAACAACCCATGTCCACGACATATGCTGAGTCCAAACAAATAGTACTATCATTGCTAAGGCGTTAGTTTTGGCGGTGGAAACATCTACAACACACACTCAGCAGTGTGTAGTTGGATGAACACAAACATCACCGGACCTTAACGATTTTCAGATCTGTGAATGAAATACGAGATCTTACGAACCGGAGAACTTTCCATTTACAAACACACATCCCCGACACTTGTGTAAAGCTTCTTTTTGTTCTTCGAGTGACATCAAAACCGAGCCTTTGAAAGACTTCAATGGCTCTGATACCACTTGTTAGTCCCGAAAAACCCGTGACATCACTCAACGGTTCGATCGAATGCGGAAAGTAAGATCAAACCGAAAAGAACAAAAAGAAAATATTTTATTAAAGAACTTAGTGCCGCTGCTTAGATCGCACACAGTCTCGAAGACTGTCTGGTACGGTCTCCGAGAACCTTGCACACAATCCCTAGGATTGTCGGGTACAAGGTTCTCTGTTGGGGCTACATGATTACAAATGTGGGAGAGCTCTACTACAATAACCTAGATAAGACTATTTATAGGAGACTCTACCCCATTGGCCCACATGGCCTAGCCCAAGCCCAAGACATAATTTAAATAAAAGAAACATAAATAAAACGTAATAAAGATATGCGTAAAACTCTGGACCTAACAGATACCATTCGATTTATTCTCGAGTTGGGCACCATCGTTTAGAATCATTTCCTTCTTCAAAGTACGTTCGGTAAAACAAGCATGCTGAGCGTCATGTATAAGGGCTTCGAGATTATGTTGGGCTTGAATATTACGAACGCTATGCAAATAGCTTCGTCGACTGAGAGCATCGGCAACGCCGTTTGCCTTGCCAGGATGGTAACGAATCTCACAGTCGTAATCATTAAGTAGTTCTACCCACCGGCGTTGACGCATATTCAGTTCCTTCTGGTCAAAGATATGTTGTAGGCTCCTATGATCGGTGAAGATCGTACACTTGGTACCATAAAGGTAGTGTCGCCAAATCTTTAACGCAAAAACAATTATGCCAAGCTCGAGGTCGTGTGTGGTGTAGTTCTTCTCGTGGATCTTGAGCTGTCGAGAAGCGTACGCGATAACCTTGTCTTGTTGCATAAGAACACAACTAAGACCAAGGTTCGAGGCATCGCAGTAAACTACGAAATCGTCGTTTCCGTCAGGCAATGAGAGTACGGGAGCATTGCAAATCATAGCTTTGAGAGTTTGAAAGGCTTCCTTCTGTTTAGTTCCCCAAACAAAAGGTTTGTCCTTATGCGTAAGAGAGGTAAGCGGCACAGCGATCTTAGAGAAACCTTCGATAAATCAGCGATAATAGCCTGCCAGTCCGAGGAAAGAACGGACTTCAGACGGATTTTGGGTGTAACCCAACTCTTAACAGCTTCGATCTTCGCGGGATCGACGTGGATACCTTGACTATTGACAATGTGACCCAAGAATTGGACCTCCTCCAGCCAAAATTCACACTTGGAGAACTTGGCTTAGAGGAGTAACTCAAGAACCAAACATAGATGCTGCAAGTGTTCGGCTTTTGACTTGGAATAGATCAGGATATCATCGATGAACATGATTACGAAGCGATCAAGAAAGGGTTTGCACACTCGATTCATTAAATCCATGAAAATTGCAGGGGCGTTAGTCAAACCAAAAGGCATGACAACAAACTCGTAATGACCATAACATATTCAAAATGCGGTTTTGGGAATATCATCCTCTTGAATGCGTAACTGGTGATATCCTGAGCGTAGATGGATCTTCGAGAAACACGTAGCACCTTGTAATTGGTCAAACAAATCATCGATTCGAGGCAAGGGATAGAGATTCTTGATTGTCAGCTTATTCAACTCTCTATAGTCGATGCACATCCAAAATGATCCATCCTTCTTTTTGACGAAAAGGACAGGCGCGCCCCAAGGAGAGGTGCTAGGGCGAATGAAGCCTTTATCAAGTAGTTCTTGGAGCTGACTCGAGAGTTCGCGCATTTCAGAAGGAGTGAGATGATAAGGCGCTTTAGCAACAGGGTTTGCTCCAGGAATGAGGTCGATTTAGAAGTCGATATCACGAGCGGGAGGTAACCCTGGGAGATCGTCAGGGAAAACGTTAGGAAATTCACGAACAACGGGGACCTGGTCTACCTCCTTAACTTCCTTTTTCTCCGCTACAACAATGTGCGCCAAGAAAGCTCAGTATTCCTTGCAGAGATACTTGCTAGCCTGGACACACGACATGAGTTGGAGTTTCTTCGACGCGACTTCACCGTAAACACACAATTGATCACCATTAGCGAGCGAGAAGCGAATCATCTTATCGAAACAAACAACTTCAGCACGATTTTCAAGAAGAAAATCCATGCCTACTATGACGTCAAAACTACTGAGCTGCATCGGAATAAGGTCGATAGGGAAGACGTGATTGTTGAGTTCAAGCGTACAATCACGTAGAACAGAATTGACGGCGACAGTTCTTCCGGTGGCAACTTCAACATCGAACGTCGAGGGTAGATGGGCGCACTTACGATTAAGGAGCTTTTTGAATTCAAGTGATACAAAACAATTATCGGTTCCAGTATCAAACAAACACGAAGCATATATACCATTCACAAGGAATGTACCATTGACCACATTGTTATCTGCTTGAACCTGGCGAGCATTAATGTTGAAGGCATGTCAGCGGGCTGCTGGCTGTTGCTGAGGGTGCTGCTGGGGGCTGCTGCTGTTGTGGCTCTTGCTTAACCACTCGATTAGGGCAGATGTTTGCGAAGTGGTTGGGATCACCACACGCAAAGCAAGCTCTAGCATGAGCCGCTTGATGGCCTTGAGGAGCAGTAAGTAGAGCTTGTTTAGCAGGAGCTTGACCTTAAACTAGAGCTGGGGTTTGACGTGGACCTGTACAGCAGTTGGCGGTGAAGTGGTCGTACATGTTGCAATGCACACAGTATCTGCAAGCGATTCCTACAGGGTGGTGATAGGTACAAGTAGGGCAAGCCGGGTGAGGACCAGTATACGCACGCTTTACCGGTGGTGCGTTGGTGACCGGTGCCGCTACTTGGCGGTGTTGAGGCTGCGGTTGAGCAGGAACTGATTGGAGCGGGGCAGCGGTAACTGCACAGTTCTTGTTGCTGGAACTACTGTTGTTCTTCCTTTTGCGACAAGAGAGCTTCGAAGATTGCGGAGCGGCGGCGGTTTCAACGGTTGGAGCAGTGGTAGCTTAATGCAGATTCTTGGGAGCTTTATCCTAGTAACCGGACTTGACTCGTTTGTCGTTGATCTCAGCAGCGAGTAAAAAGGTTTCCTCAATCGTTGTCGTCTTTGCAGCTTGAACAAAATCAGCCACGCAATCCGAAAGAGCACGGATATACTTCTTGATGGTGATTTCAGGCGTGGTAACTTGGCTAGGACAGATTATGCTTAGCTGCTTGAAGCGAGCAGCTAAACCAGCGTTGTCACCATCTTTCTGCTTAATATGCCAGAACTCGTCCTCCAGCTTCTGGCGCTCGTGGGGAGGGCAGAACTCTTGCATCATAACGTCCTTTAACTCGTCCCACGTCAGCCCGTAAGCTGCATCATTTCCGCGTTTATGTCTCTCGGCCGTCCACCAATCCAGAGCTCGGGATTGGAAGACGCCAGTGGCGTTAAGAGTACAGAGATTATCAGGATAACCACTCTGGCACAGGGTGACTTCGATAGAATCAAACCATTGGAACATGGCCGTAGGCCCATCTTCGCGGTAAATTCTTTCGGGCCGCAGGCTTTGAACTGCTTGAAGCTTCAAGCAGCTTTAGGAGCATCAGTCCTGGACTCTTCAGAAGACTTGCTAGCATTTTCATTCAGCTCACTAACAATCTGGGGGATAACTTTCGCCATTTGCTTAGCGACGAGGGCGGCGATGCGTTTGTCATCATGATTGCGGCGAGCTGAACGGGAATGGAATGATCCGAATGACGACATTGTCTGCAACAGACAGTGCCATAGGATTCAAAACACTATACGATTTTAATTAACCCTAGTATAGACTCGCGCTCAGCTCTAAACTATAGCATATAAAGCTCAGGAACACGATCAATCACATAAGCACATAAACACAGAAGCACATAAGCACGTAGGGCACAGAAGCATATAAGGCAGTCAGAACACAGAAACCATTCTATATTTTGCACGTATTCACCTGTCCTGGTCACACACAATCACCTATCGTTCAAAGTCCGTGAATTCGAGAATAGCGATTGCGATTAGCGAGTAGTATAGCATTAGCGAGTATCATAACAGGCGATTATCCACAAGTAGCAGCGATTTGTTAGCGTATTGCGATAGATGTGTAGTGCGGGTCGTGTGTGTCGATCAAAGCGAGAAGCGAAAAGCGTATAAACCACCAAAATCGAAACACATAAACAGGTAAAACCGCATAAAACACATAAAATCCACATAAAAGCGACAAATATCAGAGTCAACAGTTGCGGGCTCAAAATTGAAACACGTAAAATCAGCGATTGCGAGCTTGGAATCGAGGATAGATTGTCTAAGGCTTTCGTTGAAACACGTCTACCAAGCCAAGGTGATTTGACTATTCACAAGGACTTTTAGGTACACACTTTGGCCTTCTGGACTGTGCTCTCGCCTCGATTTTGGGCGATCGGCATGCATCCTTCTAGCTATAGTGTGACTTCAAGTAGTGGGAGTCCATCGAGACTTTGGTGAGAGTTTTGTAAAACCAAAATAGAGATCGGAACAAGTCGTCAAGGTTCGGGTCCGATTCACCCCTAGCTTAGCGACTACATTCTTGTTTTTGATAAAATGGAGAGGAAAATTTGCGTTAAAGTACGGATTTCACTCCTGATTCAATGCAAATTCTCCTGTTTATAGATGAAAATGCGGGTCAAACAAGCGATTTAGTCGAGAGTTTGCGGTTTTCACACCTAATCTCGACCTAATCACTTGTTTATTTATGAAAGTAGTGTGCAGTGATAGTGGAGTGTTCAGCGAGTGAGAGCGAGAATAGCAAGTATGCTCGTACAAAATCCCATACTGGGTGTGCACAAGTCGGTCTGTTGGTACTTACACTATAGACTAGGTCGTTCTAAGGCATCGACCCAGACTAGGTCGAGTATCGCCTAATTCCCTATAGTTATGGCTCTGATACCAACCTGTCACACCCCCAACCGATGGCGGAAACATCGGGGCATGGCACTGAGCGAAATAGATTGTCCATGAGTATCAATAACAAGTATTCATTACCAGATAATTAAACGTTATGTCCCATACCACAACATATCCAAATAAAAACAGTTATTACAAATAATTGTCTCAAAAACAGATACTGTTCCGACGACTCAGATTTAAGCGTGACATAACTAGACCCCTAGCTTGATTCACCAAAGCACTGCAATTCCTAGCATCTTAAGCACCTGTCACATACGTTAAAATAAAGTCAATACACATAGTGTAAAGGTGAGCATACAAGTTTGATATAGCATAATAGAGTTCGAAATAGTTTACGCATAACCAGCATGAAACATGTATAATTCGAAGCTAGTAGGTTATTGACAATGACATATGCACAGACTAGACTGCGAGTTGTAGAATGCGCAACACATATAACCACTGCGACATGTGAGAGGTAACCTTAACAACCCCTGTCCACGACAGGTGCTGAGTCCAAACAAATAGTACTATCGTTGCTAAGGCGTCAGGCAACAATCACTAGGTTAATGTCACACCCCGACCACGTGGAACATACAAAACGTGGCGGAAATGTCGGGGAGTGTTGTAACAGAATTAATTGTTTCAAATCCATGGAAATTGAAGTTTCGTTTTATTGATTAAAAGTGTTACAATGTCTTATCAAACAAGGAAATACAACATAATTAACTAGTCTTGCATCTTTTATTGTCACTAAAGCCCAAGTCTGCGTATGTGTATCTTGATCATCTTATGCAACAGCTCCTGAAAAACACATGTGAAAATAGGTACGTCAGCATAAAAATGCATGTGAGATACATAGGTTTTGTGAAAATGAGATTCATGACTTATGTTTGAGAAAATGTTTAGTCATGAACCTTGTAATTTGCTTTGTCTTGTCTTGTAAATCATTTGAAAAACAATGAGTTCAGATGATATGTATAAATAAGTGAATAATGTATGGTTAAATGAATAACCATGTAAACCGAGTTTGTATAAGATAAGTTGCTTGTAAAACAATGTATTGTGAAAAATATGTTATTTGTATAAAATGTTATATGTATCAAACTGAAATGATTCAAATAACGCTACGATATGTAATACCATACAAACACTTATATATAGGAAGTACCAGCGGCGTATCCACCATGCTTGTATCATATTACACACACATCGTTACTTAATCACTTAATCAAACCAAACCAAACAATGTAAAATGTCTTATGTTTAAATCAATTGTCAAATGTATTGAATAATATGTCAAAGTATTCATGTCAAGATGTAAATCATGTCAAAATGTCTATGTCAAATATCCATGTCAAATGTCTATGTCAAATATCCATGTCAAATGTCTATGTCAAATATCCATGTATGGCAAGTGAAATGTCTCAACTAAACCATATGCACAACAACAAAGTATTGAAGTAAAACTTGGTTTAAATCAAAGTTATGTTTTGTGGGAAATACATGATCAAATGTCAATCATGTTAAAATGTCTATGTCGAAATGTCTATGTCAAATGTCTATGTCAAAATGTCATGTAAAACGATGTACTAAGTAATGCACACAATGGCAATACATAGCATGAAATGTAATGAAATCATGTACTATAATGTACTAACGAACATAGCAGTATATGATGTGAAAACAGGAAAGCAGGAAAGTAACAAGTAGGCACATGTGTTCCACCCCAAAACAGTTTGGAAAACAGTAAAAGAGGGGTCTATGTACTCACTTGAGATTGCTTAGAAGTCCTAGGATAACCACCAAGCAATGCTAGAGATCGCGGAATATCAAACGGCACCTAATATAGGTAACTACATTAATAAACCGGACCTAAATCGGAAGACTGGGTAGCATGAGGGTTTGTAAACCAAATGAGTGTAGGAACTCATGTGATATGGTTAATCAAAGCCTACATACTAAATGAAACTTAACCTAAGTGTCTACGACCCATTACGACCCGTTTAGGTAGCTTATGCTACTTTAACGCGTCGTTCGCGTGGAACGCGTTCGGATCGCCTAACTAGTCCTATGACAAGTGTTATATGCCTAAACATGTTACAAAATCAGTTATGTGACAAAAGTTTAGGTTACATATGCTTAATTACCAATTATACATGAAAAGGGTATTCTGGTAATTTACCTAAGGCATATAAACTACCTATCATACAACTACTTAAACGATGTGACCATAGGGTATAACCTCGGAAGGTTATTCCCTACACTATGGTCACCTAATGTATTTGGTCGGATCCTAATGATCGACCAAACTGGGTCGGGTTCGAAGGTATAAGCGATTTATTAGATCGCTTACCCTACGACCCTAGACAACGTGGTAATCAGTAGGCATAGTCCCAAGGGACTATAACCAACGTGATTACACTCACGTTGCGAAGTTCAAACGAACTTCGCATTGACCATTACTGGTCAATGCAGAAAGTCAAACTTTGTTTGACTTTCTGACTCGAAAAGCAGTAAAAATAAGGAAAAGAACGAAGGAATACTTACGAAGGGTCCCCGAATGCTAATCCCGATCCAAGAACTCAGGTATGAAACAATGGTTTCAACTTAGAGCTCTCAAATCAGAATTCTTGTGCAAAATGAGGTTGTGTGGGTTGGGTATTTATAGGAATACCCGAACCGTTAGGATCGTTCCATGGAAAGCGTGCCATGAATCCAACCCGTACACTTGTCGGAACCTTATGGTGGCTGGAAATCCATCCTTATCAGATGACTAGATAATTAGGAATGTGTGGTTGTGGTTAATCCAGCTGAAAACAGGCTGTTAAGTACATTGCATCTGGTCTGCAGACCCCTAGCGCACCGCTACGCTAAAAGTGTAGCGCACCGCTAGGCTTAAGTTTGGCAGATTTACACTTTTGGTCCCTGTCATGCATTCAGCCCATTTTCGACACGTTTAAGGCCTGTTAACCCCATTTCAAAGCTCTAAAATGAAGTTAAAGTATAGGGAACTTAAAATGTGTTAAAAAATATCTCGGATGTCGGTTCGTTTGGCCGTACGAACGCGATGTTCGCTTAATTACGACGGAATGCGCACAAGCGCGAAAAACGATCCAAATGACGCGACGAATGGATTTTTCTTAAGGCGAACCATAAAATATAATGTAGTCATGCTTACATAAATTTTTGGATGTCCGGATGTATTCAGAACGTAAGTTATGCGCGAAAATGCAAACTTGTGCACTTTTTGACGCTTTTAGTCCCTGAATGACACAAAAGTTTATTTTAGCATACCGAACACCTCAAAGCCTATTTCTAAGCTATGTAAAGGATATTTATGGTATGTTTAACTTATGGTCATGTTCCGGAAGGTCTGTTACAGTTCAAATTGGCATACTTTCGCAGTTTGTCAACTTTAGTCCCTGTAAGCGATTAAACTTTGATTTCACCACACCAAACCTTTCAAAACTTATATCTAAGTTATGTAAAGGTTATTTAAGGTATGTTAAGCCTATTTCACTATTCCGGAGTGTTCGTTGGATTAAATTGGTTATATCTACTCATCAGAGCGCGTATAACCCTCCAGAAAGCGATTTAAAGCTTGAAATCGAACAAGAATTGATATGTGTAAACGATACACATATTTTTACAAATCCCAAGTATGAAATACTATATTTCATTGGTTTGGCATTTGTTTGATGGTTGGAGTGGCACAGGTGTTACAGTCTCCCCTACTTTAGGAAATTTCGTCCCGAAATTAATTCGTAGGAGTCTATCTGTGACTTTATGTGAAGTAACCATCAAAGATAAGCAAGGCATAATCCTGTAATTTCTCTTTAATGAACATTTTCCAGAAATGAAAAATGAACGGAGTTATTTTCAACAGGCATTATTCAGAAACGAAAATGAACGAAATGAGTCTTTTTCCACAACCTCTTCAGAACCGAAAATGAACAAAATGAGTCATTTTCCACAATTTCTTCAGAACCGAAAATGAACGAGAAGAGTCATTTTCCACCATTTCTTCAGAAACCAAAAATGAACGACAAGAGTCATTTTTTTCACCATTTCTTTAGAAACCAAAAATGAACGACAAGAGTCATTTTTCACCATTTCTTCAGAAACCAAAATGAACGAAAAGAGTCATTTTTCACCATTTCTTCAGAAACCAAAAATGAACGACAAGAGTCATTTTTCACCATTTCTTCAGAAACCAAAAATGAACGACAAGAGTCATTTTTCACCATTTCTTCAGGAACCAAAAATGAACGACAAGAGTCATTTTTCACCATTTCTTCAGAAACCAAAAATGAACGACAAGAGTCATTTTTCACCATTTCTTCAGAAACCAAAAATGAACGACAAGAGTCATTTTTCACCATTTCACCAAAAATGAACGACAAGAGTCATTTTTCACCATTTCTTCAGAAACCAAAAATGAACGACAAGAGTCATTTTTCAGACACATGACCAAACTAGCTGTGGTTTCCGTGCACTGAATTCCATAATTATGTATGCATCCATAATTACGCAATTCCTTGCATAGTCCGCACAATTTGTTTGTAATGTGAAGGGGAGGAAAAATCAAACCTGTGATGAGTGTGACTAGACTACCATAGGGTCCTTTTTAATTAGATCGACAAATGATCCTTTTAATTAGGCCACCAAGGAGTCCTTTCAGCTATATCATCACATGATATTCCTAACCAGATTTTTGGATCAATCTGATTACCTAGACCACTCAGGGGTCTAATTATGGAATGGTACAATATAATCCAAGGGTCTTTACTATTACGTACAAGCCCGTTGAGGATTTAATATAGCACCCAAAGGTATGGAAGATTCTACGAGGATTTGAATGACAAGAATTTGGATCACACCAAAAACATAAAGGGAACACATAAGCACATAATCACATAGTTGTTTAATTTGTTATTAATTTGTTATCTTTGGACGCGGATACTTAAAGCACACCAGGAATCCAATTCGTGGATTTCATTTGGCACCTTAATCATTTCAAGAATACATTCATGAAGATAGGATGATCTACCAAAATTTCGATTTTCGTTTTCAGGAAAACGCAATATTCGAATTAAGGTACACAATAATTTAGGACATACGGAAATACCCTTAGGTACCCTATTAAGAATTTATAGTGGTACTTGGGGTATTCGTACAGGGTTATAACTTGCACCTTGTACTTCGTCTCTTTGCAAGAGACGGGTACTTAGGATCTTTGTGTAAAACGCAAGGGATTGTAAAATGGAAGAATTTTGGGGGTAGTTTGCTTTTCAAGGAACATGATTCCTTGATTGTCGGTATTGTAGGGGATATGTTGTTTATGCATACAACCACATAAATACATTGCAATAAAAAGATTTATTTATTAACAATGATAACCACTGTTTCATGGACCTTGACAACAAAAGAAATTAATACATAAGATGTGATTATTTCTAAAGAGTGTTGTCTTCTAGTCGGTCAGATGCTCATCTCTGTGCTGGATTAGCATTAGCACGCTTTGGGCAATTTCTTCGGAAATGTCCCATCTCACCACACTTGTAGCAAGAACCTGGTGGAAAGCGAGCTCGAGCAGGTTTATTGTTAGCTTGATTTGGTGCAACTGCTGCTACGCAAACTTTTGCTGTATGACCTTTACGTCCACAAATTTGGCATTCGCGGCACTTCACCATAGCATGATGATAAAGGTTACATTTGTTGCACAAAGGTGAAGTTCCATTGTATGGCTTCCTAGCACGGGGTTTAGCTGGTTGGTTGGGGGCGGCTTGATCATTATGAGCAACCATGGCGAAGTTCTGAGAAGCCTTTTGCTTCTTTGACCGCTCAAGGGATCCAGTCTGTTCATCCATGGTCTTTGATTCCTCGATTGGTTTCGATTCCTCGACCGGTTTCTTGTCACCCTTCCGGAAAAGCTTACGTTTCCTGATCTGAGATTCAGTCAGAGTTGCAGATAGCTCAATGGTCTGCCTAACCGTAGTGGGGTTACTACCAGTAACAATGTCCTGAACTGAGTCAGGGAGACCATCAATGTATTTTTCGATCGCCTTATCCAAAGGCGTAACCATGGTAGGACACAACAGGCTCAGCTCCTCATATCGATCAGTGTATGCTCGATGTTCACCGCTGTCTTGCTTAAGATCATCGAATTCCCTTTCCAATGCCCTGATCTCGTGACGAGGACAGAATTCCTTCATCATCAGTGCTCGAAGTTCTTCCCAAGTTTGGGCCAGTGCCACTTCGGCACCCCTATCTCTCACCACACCGTTCCACCATGTCAAAGCTCGTTTCTCGAAGACACTAGATGCAAAATCTACCTTTCGCTCGTTTGGACATTGAACATGCCTGAAGGTGCTCTCTAGACTCTCGAACCATTGCAGAAGTGCAGTCGCTCCTTGAGACCCAGAAAACTTTGATGGCTTAGCCGAGTTGAACGTCTTGAAGCTGCAGAGGGCATTATTGTTGTTGATAGCTTGGTAACATTGAGCAACGACGTTCGGGATTGCAGCAGTCATTTGCTGTGTAATGACAGCTGCCAGCTCGTCAACAGATACTGGATTTTCGCGTCGTGGAGGCATTCTAAAAGAGAAGAACATGAAAGGAAACGAGTGAGAGAATTAGACGAAATGAATGAGATGAAACAAATCTGATGAAAGCAAGGATAGTGGTCATTTGTTTGTTACTAAAGGCAAACAAATGAGATGGTGACTAATCAAAGTAAATGGGTCAATATAATGTATCGCGAAGACATGCTCGCCTATAAGTGAACACTCATCCCAAGAATTCCCAGGTAAGCACAACTGGTCTCGCGTCTGATGAGATGTATACGAAGTGCTTGCCTAGACAGAAAACCCAGAATACAGGCATTCACCCTTCCAGTTTGCACGTGTTCACATTATTTAAAACCCAAAACCTTGACGAGATTTTGAAAATTCAAAGGGGTTCAAAACCTAGTAATCAATCATCCTAGAACAGATGATTAGTTTTCAAAGCGGTTTTGAAATATATGTTCTTGTTGTGGTCGTCGCCTAAGGATAGGTGACGGTATTGTTTTATGACTAAACGCAAGTAAACTCGCGTTAGGGTCCTAAGAAAGTTATAGACTAGGTCAAAGCATTACTAATAACCTAATTCCCTATAACCATTGGCTCTGATACCATCTTTTCTGTCACACCCCGACCACGTGGAACATACAAAACGTGGCGGAAATGTCGGGGAGTGTTGTAACAGAATTAATTGTTTCAAATCCATGGAAATTGAAGTTTCGTTTTATTGATTAAAAGTGTTACAATGTCTTATCAAACAAGGAAATACAACATAATTAACTAGTCTTGCATCTTTTATTGTCACTAAAGCCCAAGTCTGCCTATGTGTATCTTGATCATCTTATGCAACAGCTCCTGAAAAACACATGTGAAAATAGGTACGTCAGCATAAAAATGCCTGTGAGATACATAGGTTTTGTGAAAATGAGATTCATGACTTATGTTTGAGAAAATGTTTAGTCATGAACCTTGTAATTTGCTTTGTCTTGTCTTGTAAATCATTTGAAAAACAATGAGTTTAGATGATATGTATAAATAAGTGAATAATGTATGGTTAAATGAATAATCATGTAAACCGAGTTTGTATAAGATAAGTTGCTTGTAAAACAATGTATTGTGAAAAATATGTTATTTGTATAAAATGTTATATGTATCAAACTGAAATGATTCAAATAACGCTACGATATGTAATACCATACAAACACTTATATATAGGAAGTACCAGCGGCGTATCCACCATGCTTGTATCATATTACACACACATCGTTACTTAATCACTTAATCAAACCAAACCAAACAATGTAAAATGTCTTATGTTTAAATCAATTGTCAAATGTATTGAATAATATGTCAAAGTATTCATGTCAAGATGTAAATCATGTCAAAATGTCTATGTCAAATATCCATGTCAAATGTCTATGTCAAATATCCATGTCAAATGTCTATGTCAAATATCCATGTATGGCAAGTGAAATGTCTCAACTAAACCATATGCACAACAACAAAGTATTGAAGTAAAACTTGGTTTAAATCAAAGTTATGTTTTGTGGGAAATACATGATCAAATGTCAATCATGTTAAAATGTCTATGTCGAAATGTCTATGTCAAATGTCTATGTCAAAATGTCATGTAAAACGATGTACTAAGTAATGCACACAATGGCAATACATAGCATGAAATGTAATGAAATCATGTACTATAATGTACTAACGAACATAGCAGTATATGATGTGAAAACAGGAAAGCAGGAAAGTAACAAGTAGGCACATGTGTTCCACCCCAAAATAGTTTGGAAAACAGTAAAAGAGGGGTCTATGTACTCACTTGAGATTGCTTAGAAGTCCTAGGATAACCACCAAGCAATGCTAGAGATCGCGGAATATCAAACGACACCTAATATAGGTAACTACATTAATAAACCGGACCTAAATCGGAAGACTGGGTAGCATGAGGGTTTGTAAACCAAATGAGTGTAGGAACTCATGTGATATGGTTAATCAAAGCCTACATACTAAATGAAACTTAACCTAAGTGTCTACGACCCATTACGACCCGTTTAGGTAGCTTATGCTACTTTAACGCGTCGTTCGCGTGGAACGCGTTCGGATCGCCTAACTGGTCCTATGACAAGTGTTATATGCCTAAACATGTTACAAAATCAGTTATGTGACAAAAGTTTAGGTTACATATGCTTAATTACCAATTATACATGAAAAGGGTATTCTGGTAATTTACCTAAGGCATATAAACTACCTATCATACAACTACTTAAACGATGTGACCATAGGGTATAACCTCGGAAGGTTATTCCCTACACTATGGTCACCTAATGTATTTGGTCGGATCCTAATGATCGACCAAACTGGGTCGGGTTCGAAGGTATAAGCGATTTATTAGATCGCTTACCCTACGACCCTAGACAACGTGGTAATCAGTAGGCATAGTCCCAAGGGACTATAACCAACGTGATTACACTCACGTTGCGAAGTTCAAACGAACTTCGCATTGACCATTACTGGTCAATGCAGAAAGTCAAACTTTGTTTGACTTTCTGACTCGAAAAGCAGTAAAAATAAGGAAAAGAACGAAGGAATACTTACGAAGGGTCCCCGAATGCTAATCCCGATCCAAGAACTCAGGTATGAAACAATGGTTTCAACTTAGAGCTCTCAAATCAGAATTCTTGTGCAAAATGAGGTTGTGTGGGTTGGGTATTTATAGGAATACCCGAACCGTTAGGATCGTTCCATGGAAAGCGTGCCATGAATCCAACCCGTACACTTGTCGGAACCTTATGGTGGCTGGAAATCCATCCTTATCAGATGACTAGATAATTAGGAATGTGTGGTTGTGGTTAATCCAGCTGAAAACCGGCTGTTAAGTACATTGCATCTGGTCTGCAGACCCCTAGCGCACCGCTACGCTAAAAGTGTAGCGCACCGCTAGGCTTAAGTTTGGCAGATTTACACTTTTGGTCCCTGTCATGCATTCAGCCCATTTTCGACACGTTTAAGGCCTGTTAACCCCATTTCAAAGCTCTAAAATGAAGTTAAAGTATAGGGAACTTAAAATGTGTTCAAAAATATCTCGGATGTCGGTTCGTTTGGCCGTACGAATGCGATGTTCGCTTAATTACGACGGAATGCGCACAAGCGCGAAAAACGATCCAAATGACGCGCCGAATGGATTTTTCTTAAGGCGAACCATAAAATATAATGTAGTCATGCTTACATAAATTTTTGGATGTCCGGATGTATTCAGAACGTAAGTTATGCGCGAAAATGCAAACTTGTGCACTTTTTGACGCTTTTAGTCCCTGAATGACACAAAAGTTTATTTTAGCATACCGAACACCTCAAAGCCTATTTCTAAGCTATGTAAAGGATATTTATGGTATGTTTAACTTATGGTCATGTTCCGGAAGGTCTGTTACAGTTCAAATTGGCATACTTTTGCAGTTTGTCAACTTTAGTCCTTGTAAGCGATTAAACTTTGATTTCACCACACCAAACCTTTCAAAACTTATATCTAAGTTATGTAAAGGTTATTTAAGGTATGTTAAGCCTATTTCACTATTCCGGAGTGTTCGTTGGATTAAACTGGTTATATCTACTCATCAGAGCGCGTATAACCCTCCAGAAAGCGATTTAAAGCTTGAAATCGAACAAGAATTGATATGTGTAAACGATACACATATTTTTACAAATCCCAAGTATGAAATACTATATTTCATTGGTTTGGCATTTGTTTGATGGTTGGAGTGGCACAGGTGTTACAGTTAACATAACATACAAGCATTCATCGAGTAACACGTATCATGCAATAACGGTCAGCGTATAAATAGTGTTTGCGTTGTGTGATAGATGTGATTTAGAATAAGTAACGTATGTAACACTCAAAAGTGCATAAAGCAAAAAGGGATTGAGTATACTCACAGTTCGTGCTTAACAAGGAAACACTCTCTTGGATTGAAGGGAGTGCTGAGAGATTAGTCTGAATAGTTAACGATAGCATAAGCGAAGAACGGTGCATAAAACGGTGAAAAAATACCAAGTGTCGGATAGTAATCCGATCGGATGGTCATCCGATTGGATGGCCATTCGATTGGATTGACATTCGTCTGGTAAAGATGTGTTTGTGTATGATGGCTTGGAAGTTTTCGTTGTAGCATTTTGAAGATAGAGAAGTATCTTTACTCTTTAGGTCGATCGATCGAACGGCAGTTCGATCGGATAGCGATCCGATTGGTAAGACACTTAGTGAGAGCAAGTTCATAGCAGGATGGTTACTCGATCGGATGGCAATCCGATCGGATGGCAATCCGTTGGAAACTACTGTTCTTTGAAAATGATTACGTACCAAAGTTCCAAACGTCATATGATCGGATGGTCGTTCGATCGGATGGCTATCCGATCGAACGGTAATTCGTTCGACGTTCAGTCCTTTGAAAATGATTAAGTGTTTGGAAGCTCAAGTGCAATCCGATCGGATTGCAGTTCGATTGGACGACAATTCGTCCTACGAATCCAATCGTTTTGAACTTGATTATTTTGAATGTTTGCGGATTGTTCGAGACGGTTTGACAACGTACTAAACAACAGAAACCCCATCTTGACCTAACTGATCCGATCGTACAGGAACCACCCTACTCCGATCAGTTCACTATTCGAGACGGTTGTTCATGTTTAACCAGAAATCATTTGTCTCTTCGATATAATTCAGATCTTGAACTAACACATCACTAAGAAGGTGTAGAAGGTCAGAACGAGCTCTGATTCTTTCGGTTTTGAGTGCATTGAGTGTAAAAGAATGAGAAAACTTGGGAATATTTCTTTCAACTCTTTTATTCTTTTGAAAATGTTTAGATCTATGCGAAATCGTTGTTAAAACATGTGGAAATCCTTCAGATCTGAGTTGTTCTTGATGGAATGAAGCCAAACCTTGAAGTTCATAAGAACTCCATGATGACATCACCCTAGAACACCTCAAATCCGGTGATTTCACGGTTAAAAGTTAAGATTCAAAGGTGAAAAAGATGAAGAGGTGCGTGTAGATCATAAAAGTATAATATTTGAGTTGAAAACTTACAAGAATCGCGAGAAATCGAGAGAAAAGAGAGCTTGAGTGCGGCTGGTCGAATGAGGAGCTGTCACATCGTATTTATAGGGTTTCCAAAAGAGGAAAGTGTTCAAGGGTCGGATTGGTCGCCGATCGGACGGCAATCCGATCGGACGACAATCCAATCGGACGGCCACTGGATCGGTTGGCCACTCGATCCAGGTGTCCGACGCGTTGAGTTTTGTCATTTCGATTCGAGTATTGAGCGTTGCGATGTGATTCGAGAAAGCGTTGCAATAGTATTAACCATTAGTTACATAAATAACCTAACTACTATATCTTACATACAATCACTATATATAACCTGCGTTTAGCGTTTGCGATTATATTGCGATGCGATAGAATTGCGATTGCGATTAAACACCTCAACATAAACATAACATGCACAAGTAACCCATAATGGCACACACACGTAAAACAATATCCAGAACACATAATTCTTGTTGCGAATGCGATAGCGATTAGTCGATTAGCGATTAGACATGCGATTAAATAGCGATTAAACCTCGATTATTAATAGGTACTCCACATAATACAACTAAAACAAATAATTAATAGAATTCGATTACAAGTCATTAACGTACAATCAATAGTTAAGCAAGGAGTGGCAGATCGCAATTAGCAATCTTCTCTTCCTTTGACTTTGACTTGTACTTTGACTTTCCAAAAAGCGGGTTGTTACATCCAGAACCACTCAAGACTATGCACAGTTGAACATATATGCGGACGGACTCCCTGGTGCGGACTTGCTATGCGTGCGGATGGACTTATATCAGAAACCCTAATTAGGCGCATAGGTTCATGTGAACCTGCTTTCCTCATCCGTGCAGACTGACTTGGCCATGTATGTTACACTTTTAAACATTGTTCCACCTTGTCTTATCTCATCTGTTCAACTACGATACGTGATTGACATAAGCGATAGACATATGCACTCATAACTTGAAATTAATGGGCTTGTGAGGCTCACCACCAAAAAATGCCATAATTGAAGAGAGCCCGTTAGGCAAACAAAAAAGAAAAAAAAGGATTATTAAATTGATTTATGAAAGGAATTAATATAAGATTAACAAAATTTAACAACCCCCCCCCCCCTAATTTGATAATCTGAACATATCATGCAAAGATAATCCTTTGACTAAAAAATCATGTTGAGATGCTAACAAACGTTTT
>JARYGA010010140.1:0-19842 GCA_030545235.1 Helianthus tuberosus
AGCTTGGGCTAATTATGATTGAGCGTTTTATGCCAAACACAGGTGATACTTGTTCGATCACCTCTATTATTAAATTGTTTCATTCATTGCGACACCTTGTGGCGTCAGTATGACTTGCAGCTTGAGCTGATCACGATCGAGCGTGTCATGCGAACCATTACATTTGAGATTGTTGATTCTAAGTTCATCTAGTGGATGTTATTGCTTCTAGAACTCATTTACATGTTATAAACGTTCATATGGAATTCGATTGGTCGAAATTCCTGTTCATTGTTGGATCCTTGTTAACTTAGTCACATTAGTGACTGTACTTATACGTCTCGTTTCCTATGACATCAATTACTGAGACACATTTCTTTTAAACCGTTGGGATTCCTATTGTGGAGGAATGTCATTAAATTCACATGACTTGAATAAGTCTTGTTTCGATTATGCGGTCATTCACTTTGTTATTATTCGGACTTACCTGCGAATAACACAATTCTGAGGGGATAGCATAATCTAAATTTCGAGGACGAAATTTCTGTAACAGGGGGAGAATGTGACAACCCGTGATTTACGGTTCTTAATTACGTGATTAACAAGTAATTAACGCGATAATAAATAGTGATTTAGATGAAGATTAACTTAATTAGGCCTTTGGAGTGCCTAGGAACGCCTATCCGACTTTACAATGCGCGAACGGTGGTTTACAGAGAAGCCTGTGAAACGTTAAACGGCAACGGATTGAAACCGTACAAGATACTGACGACGCCGTCAAATAATAAATATCTACGATATATTTTAGCTTCGTAATTTAATTTTAGTGACTACAGTCGAAACCAGATAGAAAAACGGATTAAGGATGGCAACGATACAATTTTTCGCGATTATTACCGTGACCGACGAACGGGCGCGCAAACAACAACTACCGACCGTATTTTTGTGTATTTTAAATTTTGACGTTAAACGGGGTTCAGGATTTGGCAACGGGTCTCGTAGGAATTACGGGCCACTTACACATGGGATTGAGCTTGTGGGCCCTGGGCCCAAGCCTAAACCTACACCTAATATAATTAGATCTTAAAATCTTAGCAGGATTTCAAAATCTTTCAAAATCTCTTCGAGAGATTGTGCTTCAAATGTTGAAACATACAAATCCCCACAAGATCTATATGATCTCTAAAAACCTTTACAAAAGATCTTAACTCATTGGGCAAAACAACTGACCTAAATGTAAGTTGTATACATGAAAAATAATAGAAACCCTTTCACTCTATTAATATACACACAAATGAGACACAGAGAAACCATCTTCTCTAAGCAATACACACACATAAATCTACCTTACTCTCTCTCGGTTACTACCTGCAAACCACAAAGGGACTTGACCTTATCAAAACATCATCTACCTCACCTCCACTCTCCCTCTCGACCTGCTGGAGCCAAACCCCCCCCCCCCTTCGATGATCTTCAGTCCGACGACCAGAGAGAGGGGCTCCCACCGGCGCCGATTTACGATCCGGTGACTCCCCTCTTAGACGACTCCCATCAGCCCACACCATCCCGGTAACTTGTTTTCCGGTGATTAGATCGAAGAGAGAGAAAGAGACACAGATGGATCGAGAGGAGAGAGAGTGAACCAGGTGGTGCTGGTTGGTGGTTCGAGCAGCAGAAAGGGAGCCGAGAAGAGGAGAGAGAACCGGCGGACCGACGGTCGGTATCATTGTCCGGCGGTCGGCGTCTTTGACCGGCGGACATTGCCTTTGTCCGACGAGTTTCACCAGTTTCGGGGTTTTCAAGTAAGTTCCGGGTCAGTTCCAAACTCAGATTTGATGCTCAGTTTTGAGTTGGTTTGGGTCGGGTTCTCGGCACAGCAGACTCAGCTCGGGTACAGGTGATTCAGGTCAGGTATGTGCAACACCAGGTTGTGTTCGGTTCAGAATCGAGGTTTCGAGTTTTGTTTCGGGCTCGGTCAAAGTTCGGTTCAGACGGTCCGGCTCAGTCAACAGGTTAAACGGGTCGATTCAGGTCTCGCGGTTCGGGCAGACGGTCAGCTTCAGTTTTGGCTCGGTCAACTCGGGTCAAACCCGGTTGACTCGGTCAAACTCAGTCAACCCGAGTCAACTCAGTTGACTCGGTCAACTCGGTCAGCTCGACATATCGACTCGAAGAAGGGGTAAAGATTTTACGGCGTTACTATTTCGTGTTTAATACTTTTAACTCATTACGTAAAAACGAGCTCGAACCGAAACAAAATGGTGAACCGATAGTTAAAGTATACATTGATTTATTATTTGGTTTATATAAATTTGATTATACGTAAATGTTGATAGAATATTGATTGAGTTTTGAAATAAAACGACAACTTGTGTTGTCGGGGCCGTCCAAAAATAGAGGAAACTCTGCCCGTTTTTCGAGAAAAACCCTTAAACACGACACGTATTATATTTCAAAAACGACGCTTAAAGGAATTCGGTTTTATAATACTTCAAACCTTGATAATTCCAAACGCTTTTACAAATAAATATAATGTTATATTTATTTGGAACGTCGTCAACTCGTGTACTTTTACAAAATAAATATAGTTATATATTTATTCTAAATGTCGTACAACGCGAAATCTTTTACAAGAATAAATATGGGTTATATATTTATTTACAAACAAAACAACTCGACGATTTCTTTATAAAATAAATATAACTTTTCATATTTATTTTATACGCCTAAACGGCATATACGTATATTTTTGGCAAATATACACAAGACGCAATATACATAATACTTTCATACGAATATTCCTACATACTCAAACGACTTCTCGCGACAGTTTAACTCAGTCATTTCGTTAAGTTAACAACTTACTGTCAAATCGTTCGATTAACGAATCGGTAGAGCTCGGTGACACGTAGTTAGTTACTACGTTTATTTAGAAACTTATTAGATATTCCATGTTAGGAATATTGTAGAATGCACGCTAGCAAGTCAAGTCTTGGAAACGACATCACGAAGTCGTAAATTAGCTAGCTTTGCACAGGAATATTCAGGCGAGTTCATAACCCCCACTCTTTACTATTTTACATTTTTATAAATGTTTTCGGGGTGGGAAGACATGCACATTTTGCAAAAACATACAAAGTTTTGAACTGACTCGTATCTCTAAATCATATTACGAAGGGATTTTGAGGAACACAAATGATTTACGAAAGGTTATACTAAACATACCGGTTTTTACGAAAACAAATGCTTATTTTCGAAATGTGAATGATATTCGGCCAGGGTGACCGGGGATTGGGTTAGGGTAACCAGGAAAGCTGGTCAGGGTGACCAGGAATCTGGCCAGGGTGACCAGGGATTTATTTTATATACGGTATGGTTAGCGTAAGGAGGTGTTTTATTCCGATCATGTGAGTGGGTAGGAGCAATATGAGGCCATTAGTCCTCATGTCGGGACCGAGGGACAGGAGCGGTAGATCTATCTGGGTGTAGCGAGCCCAGCCCCAGGCCAAACTAGAAACGGACCTTGGGGTGACTTTGTCCACATACTAATGCCGTGGCGAAATCTGCTAGGTTTGAGTCTCCCTATTTGCGCTTCACATATATCAGTGGCCTTGCAAACCATTGGTGATCACAAGTCCCCTTATTTGCTACATACCAGGGATTTTATACGTACGAAACATACTTGTTCATACAAATTAAATACCATGTTTTCTACAAAATTTAAGGCATAAGATTATGCGGGTCGAAGTCAGGGTGGGCATTGACAGCTTTGCGAACATTACAAATACACGGCTTTACAAATACATGGTTTTATGAACATAACGTGTTACAAACACAACGTTTCTATATAACTTGGCAAGAAAATGATTTTTTTTTAATTCATTTTCTCAATACTATTTCAAAAACCGGTTATTCCAAAGATTTATTTCAAATCTTTCACAACTCAAAGGATTTATCTCAAACCTTTCACAACTCAAAGGATTTATCTCAAACCTTTCACAACTCAAAAGATTTATTTCAAATCTTTTACAAACAAACTATGAACTCGCTCAACTTTATGTTGATTTTTCTCGCATGTTCTTTCTCAGGTTGCATTTCTAAGACATGGCACGGTCGGAATAGGAGAACCATGTGGAGTCGAGTACTTAGTGGGCGTTCATTTTCTAAAAGACTTAGCTTATTTGCTTCCGCTGTGCAATGACGATACCAGTCCAGTCACGCCAAGCTCTGATGATTTCGGGGTGTGACATTACAGATATCATCTAGGTATACTCACCTGTAAGACTGAATATTGGGATCTGGATACGGGAGTATATTTAAGAGGTGGGACACATGAATGAGTTTAAGTTCTTAAAACACCTAATTCGTATCCTGAATCAGTTGAAATTTGTGTGAAAATTTAAGTGGATTAGTATATCGACAGTCTAAGTGAATTGTTTTATTCTTAATGTGTAACTAAGCTCAACGGTACTTGTGACTTGTTAAAAACTAATATGATCCTCTGACGCAAACTCAAACAAAAATATTGCTTGTAAATATGTTTGTAAATATTTCGTTACTGCTTTATATTTTCAGAAAATACTAAAATTTTGATTCTACTTTATTTTCGACAACCGATGTCTGAGATGCTGAGTGTCAAAATCTAAGTAAGCTGATTGTGTTTCTGAAAATAAAACAAGTTCATTAATTTGAAACTTGAATTTTTAACAAAAATCAAAAATAGTTTGTGATGTCTCCAAGGTCATTAGTTTGGACTTGGATGATTAACTGTGAGGGATTTGGATGCTTATATTGTTATAGAGCCAGTTTCCGATTCTGTTCGCTGAAACTGCAAAATTCTGAAATTGGTTAAAAAAGTGTTTGTTTAAAAGGTTTGAAAGAGCCAGGTTACAATTCCTGGATAACTGAAGTTTAAAATGTTGTTACTTATAAATGTATGAGTGTTGCAGTTGTTGTACCAGACTACGATCCTTATAGCCGAGTCTAAGGGGAAGTCTGAAGACGAGCTCAATGCAAGAGGAAGCGTGGATTCAAGGAACCAGGAAACTATCCTGAAGGAGCTTGTATACGGAAATCCAGGTGTCGATCCTAAAGCACGGAAGCTTGACGACAGGGGGAGCCTGAAGAGTTTACTGAAAGGGGGAGCTGAAGCTGAAGACAGATCCACGGGGATTCTATTCAAGCAAGAGGGAGTCTACGTTGATGAAAACATGTTAAAGCTTCAAGAAGACTCAAAGAGAGAGAGAGAAAGACAAGACGCTACGAGATTGACTGCGGCAATATCCAAGGGGGAGTCTGTTAGTGCATTTATGTCTATCGCCTTCGTCAATCCGAGCCGTAGCGAGAAACTGTTTAATTCTAGCTTTATATTGTAATATCTAGTTTTAAAAGGCAAGGTGGTATAATTGTAAATAAGGAGAACCTCTTTATATCCCTTGGCCTATAAATAGATCCTTATGTCATAGATTTAGGACTTTATGCTCATTTGGAGAATTAGAGAGCTCTAGATCTAGAGAGAGAAAGTGATTCAAGGTGCTTGTATTTGTTAGATTTCTAATAGAATCGCGTTTATATTACATCGTGTGTGTTAGGTCACGTTCGTGTACGGATTCCGCACGTCATACGTTCGTTTCGCAATCGTTTCGGAGTCAAAACCGGTCCTACACTATCGGCGAGTTGTATACTTATTTTTGTAGGGCTTGTTTTCCCTAAGCCGAGTCAGTTGAACATTGATGAAGGCATGAGGTTGATGCCAGCCCCAAGATCGGCTAGTGCGTTGCGAATGGGGGATTCCCCAATTGAGCAAGGAATTGTGAAGCTTCCAGGATCAATCTTCTTTTGCGGAAGTTTGTTGAGTAGTAAGGCGGAGCATTCTTCGCCTAAGTTAACTACTTGCAATGATTCAATTTTCCTTTTATGAGTGAGGAAGTCCCTCATGAATTTTGAATATTTAGGCACTTGAGTTAGGACTTCGATAAATGGAATATTAACATGCAATTGTTTTAGTAAATTTTCAAACTTTACAAATTGCTCATCGGTCTTTTGGCGAAGTAACCGACCGGGGTATGGAATCGGAGGAGTCTTAGTAGGCTCTTGAATTGGAGGGGAAGCCTTCTCTTGTTGGGTTGAGGGAGGCGTTGTGGTTTGGTGAGATTGGCTTCTTTCGTTGGTCGGTAATGGCGCATCTTCGGGACCCACGGTTCGGTTTCTCAATGTGATGAGATGTACTTGCGCCTTTGGGTTGGTTTCGGTATTACTTGGCAACGCGCCTTCTGGTCTCTCGGAGAAATTTTGTGCTACTTGATTTAATTGTTTTTCAAAGTTTTGAATGCTAGCTTGTTGATTTCTGAAATTTGATTCCAATTGTTGAAATCGATCCGAGTTTTTCTTTTTGGTGTCGGAGATGAGGCGAGATACAGTATGTTCAAGCCTTTCTCGTCCACCTTGTTGTTGAGAAAAATTTTGTGGTTGTTGAAAGTTTGTTCGTTGGTTTTGATTTTGTTGGTTACTACTATTGCCGGGTTCTCTCCGACCAAGGTTAGGGTGGTTACGTCATCCTTGGTTGTAGGTACCCGTTGGAGGACCCGACGGCCTAGGTCTATTAGCAATGTAGTTTACCGTTTCCGTTTGATCATCTAATTCTTTCATACAACTCCAACTTTCATGTGGCCCACCACACCCCTCATAAGCCATAACCGAGACCGTTTTTGCCATTTCTAATTTTTTTTATTTTTGAAGAAAGGGCCTCGATTTGAGCTTGTAAAGAAGTGCTTTCATCAACCTTATGGGTGCCCGGGGCAATAGATTTATTTCCTCGGGGAGTGTGCCACTGAAATTTGTTTGAGCAATTTCCTCAATTTGATTATATATTTCATTTAGGCGACGATTACCTAAAAGTCCCCCCGAGCTAGAATCAAGTGTTTGTCTTGTGTGTGGCAACAACCCATTGTAGAAAGTGGATATTTGTTGCCATACCGCAAGACAGTGATGAGGACACATTCTTAGTAGCTCCTTGAACCTTTCCCAAGTTTCATATAAGGATTCCCCATCCTCTTGTGAATATGTATTAATTTCAGTCATTAGTTTAGCCGTTTTTGCAGGAGGGAAATACTTATATAGAAACTTTTGGGCTAGTTCATCCCAGGTGTTTACTGAGCCAACTGGGAGGGTGTTAAGCCAAGCCTTAGCTCGGTCTTTTAGTGAAAATGGAAACATTCGAAGGCGGATGGCGTCGTTTGATGCTCCATTGATCCGAAAGGTATCACATATTTCTAAGAAATTAGTAATATGTAGATGGGGATCCTCGTCCGCAAGCCCATGAAAAGTTGCGGAGTTTTGAAGCATTTGTATCAAATGCGGTCGAAGTTCGAAGTTGTTGGCTTCGACATTCGGTGCATTGATAGCGGCGCCGAGATTACCCACGGTGGGTCGTAGGTAATCCGTGAGGGTACGTTGGTCCGCCATTGGAAGTGGGTCCCCCGTAACTTTCTCTTGTTTTTAGCTTTAAGTCTTTTTCTGAGAAAGCGTTCGGGTTCTTCTAGAGGTTCTTTTATGTCTCTACTAGAACTGGAGCTCATACACTACGTAGAAAGTTCAGATGTGGCGCATGGGTTCCAAGTCCTGCAATAAAAACAGAAAACAACGTTGGTCAGAAAGTTCACCACGGCCCCATACTCAGGTGAACACGGCCCGTGGTCGGAGATACAGTGATTGTTTTCCGGATCCCTGTTACTCGGGAGTTTGACACGGCCCCGTGCTCAACTCTCTGTAACTCAGAAAATAAAAACTGCCTGTAATAATACTGGGCACGACCCGTGTCCGACCAGGCACGGCCCGTGCTGAGCTCTGCAGAAACTGAAAAACTTAGAAAAATCCTAAAAAAAACAGAAAAATTAGAAAAAACGATTAGGCCGCTGATTCCTAACTTTCTTAAAATCCTTGTGTCCCCGGCAACGGCGCCAAAAACTTGATGTGCGTAAGTGTGTATAGTTTTTAATGTATATTTTTAAGCCCTTTTACACTTTTTAGCCAAGTTTTAAATTTATAAAACACGATATTTACTAACACTAAACACACATATGGGCAAGTGCACCCATCGTGAGCGTAGTATAGTGTTGGTAAGATACCGAGGTCGTCCAAGGACACAAGAGCTTTTAATACCGGTTTATCCTCAACGTCTAATCAAATCAAAAGTTAGAAAAGGTTTTTAAACAAGAAAAATAAAACTAACTAAAATGCTGAAAAATAAAATAAAATAAAAAACAGATAGACAAGATGAATCACTTGGATCCGACTCGTGTATAGTGTAACCTTTGATTATTTCCGCACTTTTACATTTTTTAAGAGATTATCTTAGTTATTGTAGTAGGTCCCTCTTTTGAAGGTGACGTTACCCTCAACCCAGTAGTTTGAGTCAGCAAGGATACAATCCTAAAGGGTCGGATTATTGAAAGATAATTAATTAAGTTATTAATGCATATTATGGTAGGCCCATCTTTTGAAGGTGACGTTACCCTTGGCTAAGTAGTCTGAGTCAGCAGGGATGCAGTCCTAAATAGCCAGGTTAAAGTATTAATAGTAGCTTACTTATGAGGGGATCAAAGAGTTTGGACCCCCGCCATTCAATACCGGTGGGTATTGAAGGAGGTCCTACTAAATTTGACCCAGGTCCTTTGCAGGATCTATACACTGAACAATGGCAAGACTCTTACCAAACCGTTCCCTTAACCCCCGACCAGGTAGCCAACATACCTCCATATAGACCGTGGAGATGTGAATGGTGAAAATCTTTTATTTTATATAGACAGTAAAATAATGCCAAGACACCACGGACAAACGATAAGGAAGAATCACCTTCAACATAAGAAACTAGTTATTAAAGTCATTAATACATAACCAAATAAAAAGTGCGAAAAGATTAAAAATAAAAAGTATTACACTAGACACTTGTCTTCACCAAGTGATGTAAAAGACTTAGGCAAACATGGCCTTTGATTGTCAAGAACTCTTACGATCAATCTTGGATCCCGAGACGACTCACACACTCTATGATGGACAATGGATAATGGTGGTGGATGATGGTGTTGTGATGGAGGTGGGTGGTGGATGAAGTGTGAGAGAGGTGGTGTGCCAAGGGATGGTTTGCAAATGAGCCAAGCACCCCTATTTATAGCCTGAACAACAGCTCGGGCACGGCCCCGTGTCCATTGGGCACGACCCCGCATCCATCCTCCTTCCCTTTCTTCATTAATTGCAGTTTGTCTGCATTAGTTGACCACACCCCCGTGTCCGCTGGGCACGCCCCCGTGTGCAGAAGCGTATCTGTACTATCAAGATTTCCCCAGATTCTACGAATCTTAGAGTTGACCATGGCCCCGTGTCCGCTGGGCACACCCCCGTGGTGGGTGATAGAAGCTTCTACAGCTTTGTCTTTTCTGCTGACACTTGGGCACGCCCCCGTGCTCACTGAGCACGGGGCGTGTTCGGCCTTCTGTTCTCTTGTTTTTTCTTTGGAAGATGCTGTCGGGGGGTCGGGCAGGCGACGTTTGTTCCTTTTCTTGTATTTATGTTAGATTTAGCTGCCTTTTTTGCTTCTTTTGTTCATTTGAGCTCATTTAATCCTGAAAATACAAAAGGAAGAAAAAAACACACTTTTTCCAACATTAGTACTAAAAAAGGGTTGGTTTTAAGCCACATTTGATGTAATTTGTATGTTGCATTTTGCACACATCAGGATGCTTCCAAGGGGTCGGGCATGTCACGTTTATTCATTTTCTTGGTATTTATGTTGGTTTTTGCTGTATATGTGTTCCTTTTGCTCGTTTAAGCTCATTTGGTCCTATAAATTCAAAAGGAAGATAAAAACACACTTTTTCGAACATTAGTACTAAAAAAGGGTTAGTTTTATACCTCATTTGATGTAATTTATATCTTGTTTTTTGCACACATCAGACACCGAGCAATCACTTATAATCTGGTCTCTATTCATATCAGAAAGTTACAGCACCGTAAGACCAGTCGGACAACATGTCCCCTCAGGGATCCAAAAGCTTGTCCAAATGGGAACCCCAACTCCCTATTTATAGGCAACAACCTATTCAAATAAACCTATGTCCATCTGTCCGGATGGACTCGATCCGTCCGTATGGACTTTTACAATTACACAACATGTCCGGTTGGGGTTTACGAATGGACTATTGTTGTCCATCCGTCCGGATGGACCTTTACAATATCATCACCATGTCCAACTGATCCTGTTCTATACAATATTCAACACACACTCTATCTAGCTATTCGCACAGTGGCAGACGTACGAAATATGCACCAACAGATTCCCCCTCGGCTGTCACTGTCGAATCGTCACAAAACCTTGAGTTGTGATTGAATATTCTGCAGTCTTCAACTATCCTGCAACTTTAATCAGGCATCTTGAAATCTTCAACAGATTCCCCCTTGATTGATGATCCGGGTTTGCTTTTGACAAAGTTGAGCACGTTCCCCCTGAAATGAATCTTCAGGTCTATTGCACAGTTCACGACTCTCCTCTGATTTGCTAAACTGCAATCTTCATGAACAATTACCAACTTGAAACTAATCACTGCAGCATTCTCTGTTTCAGCTTTAGCCACGTCCGCGTTCAGTTTTTAGATAAAACCTTTCAGCATCACGATCTCGCATTCTGCCTGCTTGATCTAAGAATGTATAAAAAACTCAACCAGCAATTGATAGAAACTTCAAATACCCCACTGATTAACTTCAAATCAGTAATTCCCCCTGAAGATCTGATATCCCGTTTTCCACGATCACTTTAACGCACCGAAAGAATGATTGATCTAGATAAACGATATTCTCCACAATCAGCGAATCTTCATCGGGTAAACGAACCATCTGGTAACGTATACTGATCTCTGAAGCATTCGTCCACAATTAGATTCACCCTCTCGGATAATCTCGATCTCGAAAGAATTCATCCACAATCAGCTTCACATCCCTTGACAATTTTGAAGTCGGAACCACCCGAATACTATTGCATTGTCACGAATTTCAAAAATGTCAGAATTTCAACATATAACATTGAAATTTTTATTCCCCTCATTTTTGAAAATTCTGACGTCTACTTACTGAATTCCCCCTCACACTAAGCAAATCAGTTCTCTTAACATCTCTGAAAAACTCGACTATGCCGAAAATATGAAATTTTTTCTCAAACGTCAGTTTTTCATCTATCCGGATTTTACGTTTTGGCCCATAAATAGTCAGATACACCTGAAGATAAATATTCTGCACCAATATCATGACTACCCCACTAATTTCTACAATTTGTGATGGCATCATCAAATTTGTTCGCTAAAGCCCCAGACGGTGTCCCCGAATAACCCAGCTTGTTTATTAAAAACCCGAAAAAATTTTCAATCACGAAATTTTTTCTAGAGACTCACCTCGTCGTTACGATCAAAAAATGCCTTTTTTAGGCATTAGTTCATCCATCTGAATGGAGTAGGTCCATCCGTCCGGATGGACTGATCTTGGATCAAGTTGACATTTTTGCACCTGAGTGTCTTCATCCGTCCGAATGGAGTTGATGTCCATTCATATGAGTCCACCCGATCCGATGTGTCCATTCAGACCGAATGTGTTCGAACACCTCAAGAACACTCCAAATCACAATTTCCGATCCAGAACCTTTATTTCTGTGAATTTCTTGATGAAATTTCACAGGATTGTGTGAAAATCAATTCCGAATCTAATGATGTATTCAATTTCAAATTCCATCTGTGAATTGTCTTCAATTTATTGTTTTTCTATGTTTTAACGTCAAAACTCCCTACACGTCCAAAATCTATGAGCGTATGTGATTCAACCGACTGTTACATAGATTGAATCGGTATCGTAGCTCTGATACCAATTATGACTCCAGGATCCGGCGAGTTTGACGGAGCTTTGATCCCGAGATGATCGGTTCGGTGATAAGAAATGAGTAGAAGATAGAAACGACACCGATCAATCACTTATAATCTGGTCTCTATTCATATTTGGAAGTTACAGCACCGTGAGACATGTCCCCTCAGGGATCCAAAAGCTTGTCCAAATGGGAACCCCAACTCCCTATTTATAGGAAACAGCCTATCCGGATGAACCTATGTCCATCCGTCCGGATGGATGGACTTTTACAATTACACAACCTGTGACATTTGTGCCATTACGATCATCATACAATTAGGAATCCAATGAAATCTTGTGCTTCATTCTCAGGATTTGTATAATTACATGTGACAAGTACACATATCAAATTTCGTATGATTCCGAACTCTCGAGAAGCTTTTCTGGAAGTTATAAGCAAACTATTACGTAAACGTAACCGGCTTAACGCAACAAAAACTCCAGGACAGTGACATAAGCTTAACATACCTTAAATAACCTTTACATAACTTAGAAATAAGTTTTTAAGGGTTTGGTATGGCAAAAACAAGTTTATTCGATCACGGGGACTATTTGCGTCAAACCACAAAAGTCTTCCGATTCGCGTAGAAACGAACATTCCAGAACAAGATCATAAGCTAAGCATACCCTAAATACCCTTTACATAGCTTAGAAATATGTTTCTAGGGGTTCGGTATGCGAAAATACGCTTATTTGATCACAGGGGCTAAAAGCGTCAAAACTGCGAAGGTATGCAAATGCGTGCATATCTTGCGTTCTGACCATACCCGAACATCCAAAATTTTTTGTAATCACTAAAATATTGTATTTTAGTGATGGGAATTCAAAAATACCATTTGTCGCGTAATTTGGATCGTTTTCGCGTCCGTTCAAGTTTCGGCGTAATTAACCGAAAAACGCGATCGTACGACCAAACGAACCAACATCCATGATATTTCCAAGCATATTTCAAGTCCCCTATGCTATAACATCCTTATAAAACCTGAATTTGAGGTTAACGGGGGTTATACGCGTCAAAAACCATCAAAACATGCTGCAGGGACTGAAACTGTCAAAAATGAAACTTTTGGCAAAACAGGTCTCCCTCACGTCACGCGAGGGCTCCCTGGGGTCCTGGCGCGACACATGACAGGGACTATTTTTCAGAACTTTCCATTTTCTGCAGCAGCCTTTGTCTTTCAAGTGGTTTTTGTTATTGTGGGCTATTTGTGTGATCTCCAAGCATAAAATCTGATCTTGGACACATGGAATGATCTTGTTCTTCCTTGGGCAACACACAAAACATGTGGCATGATCTTTTGGTTCATGGATTACTATAAATAGCATGCCCCATTTCATTCACAACTTGCTCAATTCATTCTTTCTTCATCTTGAACTCTAAGTGGAGGCTACCACACTTGTTGGAGGCTTCCTACCTGAGTTGTAAGCGTTCTTCCTAGTCTTGTTTATTTATTTTAGCTATTTCAAGCTAAAAGTCAAACAATGTTTGACTTTCGGCTTTGACCATGAATTGGTCAAGACAAAGTTCGATTGAACTTTGCAACGTGATCATAATCACGATGGTAATAGTCCCTTGCGACTATACCTACTGATTACCACGTTGACTAGTCAAAGTGACGAGTCAAAGTTTCGGTCAAAATGCACGATTATGTGCATTTCGCGACGAAACTATTTTCGGGTATCAAAACACCTTCTTTTGATACCAAATCGGTTTTCTAACTAGTTAAACATGTTTTAATATGTTTAACTCGTCACTTCTAGTTTAGTGCTTGTTTAGGGTCGTAAGTCAAGCGGTCTCGACAACCGCTTAGACTTTCGAACCCCACCCGTTTGATCGATCATTAGGATCCGACCAAACATATTTTGTGACCATAGTTGCATAGGGAATAACCTTCCGAGGTTATACCTTATGGTCACTTCGTTTAATTAGTTGTATGATAGGTAGTATATATGCCTTAGGAAAATGACCAAAATGCCCTTTTTGCGCATAATCTCAATTTAAACATATCTGATTAAAATTTTGCCACTTAAACTGATTATGCAACATATTTAAACATGTTTAGGCATATAATACTTGTCATAGGACTAGTTAGGCCATCCGAACGCGCATTTGCCCAAATGACGCGTTAAAGTAGCGTAAACTACCTTAATGGGTCATAACGGGTCATAAGCACTTAGGATAGGTTTCAAATCAGAATGTAGGCTTTGTTAAACCATATTATATGAGTTCCAACACTCATTTGGTTTACAAGACCTCATTCTATCCGATCTCCCGATTTAGGCCTCGATTATTAACATAGTGATCTGATACTAGGAGCCACTTGATTCCTTGATTTCCCGAGCTCTATTAGGACACTTAATCAAGGATACTCGCAATCTCAAGTGAGTATATAGTTCCCCTCTTTTACTGCTTTCCATTTTTTTGGGGTGATTCATATTTGCTAAATACTTTTCAAGTTTTCATAAACAAAGGCTATGGTTTATATAAAACACAATGATTTCAATAATGTGAACGAACTTGTTGGGGCGTTAGTCGAAAGACGAATGACATTCATTAACTTTCATCAAGCCAACCAGTAGTATGTTATGGTACCATAGGATCTGACAAATCCCGTTACTAGGCTATTCACTGGATTTGGTGGGTAGTTTGGGGAACGACAGAAACTGTTTTCTGATTAACAAATCATGTGTTGATTTGCTAGTCTTGTTAAAGAGGCCTCTCAGGGTCTATTAAAGATACCCCATGGGTGGTATATCGAGTCACACAGGTTTGAATGTACTCTTTAAAGAACGACCAAAAGTTGTATTTCACAATTAAAACAAGGACGATTGAACGATGGTTTATAACACGAATGATTGGAACGATTTGAACGATTGGTTTATGGTAAGTGATTAGGTAACGAGGCGTGTGTAATGTGATAAAAGCATGGTGGATACGCCGCTGGTACTTCCTATATATAAGTGCTTTTATCACATTACATTTTGTAGCGTTATCTAGATCACTTGGACAAATGTTTTCAAAACGATGTCACACTACGAGGTTTACTTAAAGATATAAACCATACAATGTTTACTTTCAAAAACGATTTACTACTTGGTTTTACAAAACAAATGTTTTCAGTCAAGATTCATGACTACAATGGTTTTGGTTTACTTATATCATCTTGTAAAGATGATAAAACATATTGCAATATCAAATACTTTTTTATTTCAAGGTACATACTCGACAACTCTAGTAGTTGGTCGAGGTATTGCAATATGAATTCAAGGCCATGAATTTGACATACAAAACTTATGTACTCGCCGACATTTTTATGCTGACTGTTTTCACATATGTTTCAGGTTCTATTATGTGACGATCGTTGATTGCTTGCTACATATAGGATGGACGCGGGCCTTAGTGACTTAAAACTTGAAAGACAATTGTTGTATTCATTTGGTTCATTTCAAAACAATGAGTCAATTAACGAAATAAAACAAAACTTCAATTTCCATGTGTTGTGAAACAATGATTCTGTTACGACACTCCCCGACGTTTCCGCCACGGTTTGTTGTATTACGCGGTCGGGGTGTGACAGAAGAGTTGGTATCATAGCTCATGGTTATTGGGAATTAGGTTATTAGTAAGGCTCTTAACCTAGTCTATAACCTTCCTAGGACCCTAACGCAAGAAATTTGCATTTAGATTCTTAACACAATACCAATCACCTATCCTTAGGTGATTAGCACAAACAAAACACAATTCGTTCTCTCGAGTCAAAATTTTCAAAATTTCACAAGAAATCATCTATCCTTAGATGATTTTTTTTAGGCTTTTAAGCCTTTGGTGTTTTCAAAATCTCGTCAAAGTTTGGGTTTTAAATGTGAACATGTGCAATCCGGAAGGGTAGGTGCCTGTACCTCGAGTTTTCTGTCTAAGGCTAGAGTGTTCGTACAAATCCACATTATCAAACCAGTCACTCATACCTGGGAACTCTTGGGGTGAGTGTCCGCTTATAGGCTAAAGCATGTCTTCGCGATACATTATTATGACCCACTTACTTTGATTAGTCACCGTGTCGTTTGTTTGTTTTAGGTAACGAACAAATGATCACAATCCTTATGCTTTGTCGATATTTTTAAACATTCTATTTTAACTATCCAATGTCAATCTCACTCGTTTCTCATGTTTTCTTGCTCCTTTTTAGAAAATGCCTCCTAGACGCGATCAAACTCAAGATGGAATCTCACTCGTTTCTCATGTTTCCTTGCTCCTTTTTAGAAAATGCCTCCTAGACGCGATCAAACTCAGGATGCTGCACTCGCAGCCCTAGTTGCTCAGCAGATTGCTGCTGCGATTCTGAACCTCATTACCCAGATAAACCAAGCGAATAACAATAACAACAATAAAAATGCTCAGTGTAGCTACAAAACGTTCAATTCAGCTAAACCACTGAAATTTTCTAGGTCTCAAGGAGCAACGGTGCTCCTACAATGGTTCGAGAGTCTAGAAAGCACATTTCGACATGTTCAGTGTCCAAATGAGCGAAGGGTTGAGTACACATCTAGTGTTTTCAAGAAACGAGCACTAACATGGTGGAATGGTGTGATGAGAGACAGGGGTGCCGATGTGGCAATGGCTCAAACCTGGGAAGAGTTTTGAGCTCTAATGATGAAGGATTTCTGTCCTCGTCATGAACTCAGGGCACTGGAAAGGGAATTCGACGATCTTAAACAAGATAGCGGTGAGCATCGAGCCTACACTGATCGTTATGAGGAACTAAGTCTGTTGTGTCGTACCATGGTTACGCCTTTAGATAAGGCAATTAAAAAGTACATTGATGGCCTCCCTGACCCAGTTCAGGACATTGTTACTGTAGCAACCCTACCACAGTTAGACAGGCCATTGAACTATCTGCTACCCTGAATGAATCACAGATCAGGAAGGGTAAACTTTTCCAAAAAGGCGATAAGAAACCATCAGACAAGACTAAATCAAAGGATAACAAGATTGAATCCTCTAAGAAGTAAAAGAAGCGTAAGGCTTCACAGAACTTCGCTGTAGTTGCTCGGAACAATCAGGTTGCCCCCAATCAACCAGCACAGCCTCTTGCTAAGAAAACATATGCTGGTACTGCACCGCTATGCAACAGGTGTAATACACAACACCAAGCTCACCTACAGTGTCGTCAGTGCACATCACGTGGGCGACTTGGTCACCTGGCAAATGCTTGTCGAACTAACCCGAACCAAGGTGGTCAAAACCCACCTCAAGCCAACCCTGATCAAGCTCGTTTTCCACCTGGTTCTTGCTACAACGATGGCGAGATGGGCCATTTTAGAAACAACTGCCCAAAGCTTTTTAATGTAAATCCGGCCCGTGGATGAGCATTTGGCTAACTGGAAGACGATGCTGCTTTGAAACAATCAAACTTTATGCTTTGTTTCTTTTGTTATCCAAGACTTTGAAACAATTAGTTTGGTTTATAAACAAAATTCTATTTGCATTTCGATATACGAAAACAAATGTGGTTACATGTATGAATGACATACCCTCATGATACCGACACCAAGGAACCATGTTCCTTGCATGAGAAACTACTCTCGTAGTTCTTTCAATTTTGAGATCGCTCGTGATCTCCCCAAAATCCTAAGTACTCGTTTCTTCTAAAGAAACAAAGTACAAGGTACAAGTTACATACTCTGGACGAGTACTCATAGTACCACTTTAAATTCCTGCTTGGATATCTAAGGGTACTTTCCATAAGTCCATAGTTGGTCTTATGCGATGTGTCTATATACATATCATTACATTATGGTTTTCATAACAATATACACAGTATATGATTTCAAAACATCATTCATGATTTCAAAAACATTTCATATGATTTAGAAACATTTAAACATAGTATATTTTCCCAATATACCAAGTGCATAATTTCAAAAACATTATCCATGTTTTCAAAACCCTCATATATGATCTCAAAATCATCTCACATGGTTTTAAAAGATTTTATAAACATATTTACCTAATACATCTATTACATGATTTTAAAGATCCCATGCATAATTTTCAAGAACACTCTACTCGTATGATGACTGAGCGTATGTAGTACACAATTTTCAAGGACATTCTACTTCGTATGTTGAATTAGCATACCTAGTACAAGGTTTCGAAACAATTTCTCGCTACACAAATTCCAAAATCCTTATAGGATCTTCCTATCTTCATAGTTAGATCCTTGTGGATGTTTAAAGCGCAAAATCAAAGCCCTTAATTTGATCCTTTGTGTGCTTTAATACATATGTTACGAGTCAATAAGGACAAAGCCAAATCCTTATAAGATCTTCCTATCTTCATAGTTAGATTCTTGAGGATGTTTAAAGTACTAATTGAAGTCCATGGATTAGATTCCTAGTGTACTTTAAATGCAAGTGTACAAATCGATAACAAATTGATAACAAGTTGATGACCAAGCTGACAATTATGTGATTATTATGTGTTTATGTGTTATGTGTGATCCGAATGCTCGCTATCCAAATCCTTGTAGAGTCTTCCATATCTTCATATGATGGATTCTTAGAAGGATATCCAAAAGTACTATCTTAAGTCCTTAATGGGCTTCTATCTAATAGTTAAGACACTTGGATTGTAAAGTACTATTCCAAAGTTAAAGACATCATTCGTTGATGTAGTTAAAGAGACCCTTTGGTGGTCTAGTTAAAGAGATCATGTGTTGATCTAGTTAAAGACATCATTCGTTGATGTAGTTAAAGATACCCTTTGGTGGTCTAGTTAAAGACATCGTTCGTTGATGTAGTTAAAGAGACCCCTTGGGTAGTCTAGTTAAAGAGATTGATTCGTCAATCTAGTTAAAGATATCATTTGTTGATATAGTTAAAGAGACCCTTTGGTGGTCTTGTTAAAGAGATCATGTGTTGATCTAGTTAAAGATATCATTCGTTGATATAGTTAAAGAGACCCTTTGGTGGTCTAGTTAAAGAGATCATGCGTTGATCTAGTTAAAGATATCATGTGTTGATATAGTTTAAGAGACCCTTTGGTGGTCTAGTTAAATAGATCATGCGTTGATCTAGTTAAAGATATCATGTGTTGATATAGTTAAAGAGACCCTTTGGTGGTCTAGTTAAAGAGATCATGTGTTGATCTAGTTAAAGAGACTCTTTGGTAGTCTAGTTAAAGAGGTCGTTCATCAATCTAGTTAAAGAGATCATGTGTTGATCTAGTTAAAGAGATCATTCGTCGATCTAGTTAAAGAGATCCTTTGGTGATCTAGCTGAAGAGACTCTTTGGTGGTCTATTTAAAGAGATCATTCGTTGATCTAGTTAAAGAGACTCTATGGTAGTCTAGTCAAGTCATCACAGGATTATTCGTTTGACTTTTCCCCTACACATTATAAAATGAATTGTGCGGACTGTGCAAGTAATTACGTAATTATGGATGCATACATAATTATGGAATTCAGTGCAGAGAAACCATAACAAGTTTTGTCATGTGTAAGAACCTATATTGATAAGAATAACGAAACGGGAACAATGTAATAAGGTTATGGTGGATACGCCGATGGTACTTCCTATATATAAGTGTTCCTTATTACATTGCGAATGTAGCGTTATTTAAGTTACTAGAAGTTCTGGACCTTGACCAATGTTGTTTTATGTTATACTCTCCGACTGCAAGTTCGAGCACACACAAATTTCCTATAATAGTCTTCATAGGAAACATCCTTTCCATCCGTTGTTCGAAACTCCAACTTCTTGTCAAATTCACACGCTCTCCATATTTTACTACAACAGGGACATCATTTTGACAATTACATGTCACTTTTGAGGTTCGGTACAATCATACACAAACCTATTGGAATGGAGTTTAAATCTTCAGATCTAAACTCTTCCCTATAAACAACAGACGAATACGAATA
>JARYGA010010141.1:0-40156 GCA_030545235.1 Helianthus tuberosus
CCGACGGCACGCTTCGGCAGTGCTCGCGCCCTGCGCCAATACGATCTCAACTTCACGCAGCTTGCCGATGATCTCTTCCGGCTTGTGCTTCTTGCTTGGCATTCGTCATCCCTTTCGTGGTCCAGACTATCATAGTCTCTGGGCCACTCACCGGGGGGCAGATCAACAGCGGAGATGATCGCTTAGAAGTGATCGAATAGTACTACGCCTTGTTGAGCCGGCTCACGAAGTCTGGTCGCCGCCGCCAGATACTCGGCCGGCGTCGCCACCTGTTCGGTCATCGCTCCATCATAAGGCCTGACCCGCGCCAGTGCCTCGTCGTGCGAGCCGTCCAGCCATTCAGAGAAGTCGGATGGGTTCAATATCGCCGGCATTGCCTTTGGATGCCACGGTGAGATGATCGCGTTGGGCGACGTCGTGACGAAGGCGAAGGCTTCACCACGCACGGTCGGCCGCCACAGCCCGGCGAAAGGCGATGGGTTGATCGGGTATCGAGAACCACATCTGTCGGGGCTTGCCGTCGTCGCCCATGCCACCCTCCGGATGCGGCTCGGCGAAATGGGTGAACGGGACAAGGCAACGCCGATCGGCGTTGGCAAGCGACGGGCGCCACATCGATGACGCGAGATTGCGGGCGTTGGTCACATACTTGTCCAGCTTCACTGCTGGATCGCGCTTACTCGGCACCTGGGTCGGAAAGCCCCACTCCATCGCATCCGGCTCCAAGGGCCGGTTTCCCTCGGCCGATCGCCGCACGACGAGGCCGTGCCGTGCGGTCTTCTTCCCCGTGGGGAAGATCCCGCGTGGCACCGGGGATGTCTCCTCCTCAGGATAGGGCGGCTCGAAACCGCACGCGCGCATGACGGCCGCCTGCTTCGCCGAAAGTCGATACCTGTTGCACATGCTGTCCTGGGGACCGGTGAGAGACGGACCAAAAACGTACGCTCTCATGACTGCCATCTGCGTTACAAGGCGAGTTTACGCGTCCGCTGGCCTTTGGGCTAGCGGTGAATTTGGCATGGCCGGAGTGCCGCGGGCTCCTGATCGACGACGATTGATCACGCTCTCATCCGCGGATTGATTACCGCAATACCCGTTTCCGTCGCTGGACCTTCCTCACTCTAAGCACGGGCATCGGACTTGCCTGCCCCAACGTACACCGAGGATTGCCCATCACAGTCGGGCGCCCCCGCCGACACACCGGCCATGCCTATGTCGCCAAAGGCCAGAGCCCAAGCTCTACCCCTGGCGGGTCAGACCGCCACCACCGGTTGCACGCGACGGGCGATGTCCCAGGCGAAACCCACAAGTTCACGGGCGATCGCCGTGTTGACCTTGGGTTGCGGCTTGCCTGTCGCCGAGAGGCGGCGGAACCGCTGGCATAGCCGCACCTGAGCCTTCCAACCGATCGCCTGAATATCTTCGGGAAGATCCGCAACGCGATCCCGGTAACGTCGCTCTTCGCGGGCAGGAAGTCGATAGGTCCATCCCGCCTCGACCAGCATGGTGCGGGCATGAGCGTTTCCGGCGCGCGTGATCCGGCCACGCTGAACTCGCGCGCCACTCGAATATTCCGACGGGACCAGCCCGAGGTAAGCCATCAACTGCTTGGGGTTCTGAAACCTCGTCAAGTCGCCGACCTCCGCGACCAGGGTTGCCGCGACAATCAGGCGAACACCGCGAAGGGCTTGCAAACTGCGAACCAGCGGTGCGAACCGCCAGCCATCGACCGCTTCGACGAGCGCCGCCTCGAGGCGTGCAGTTCGTGCCTGCGCCTCCAGGACACGACGCTTGGCCTCCTCAAAAGCCAGTTGCTGATGCGCGAAATCGAAACGTTGCTCCGACAGCCAGCGCCAGTAGGTTTTGGTCCATGCCGACTTTCCGGAAAATCTGCGATCATGGCGAAGCAGGAAGCTGCGCACCGATTGCTTGGCAGCCGAAGTGTCTTCCTGCGCCGACCGCCGCGCACGGATGAGATCGCGGATTGCCTCATGAGCTTCATCCGGCACCCAGATCGGGGCCAGCTCTCCGGCGCGGAGCAGGCGCGCCAGCGTCATTGCATCGCGCCGATCGGTCTTGATCTGGTCACCAGGACGTCTCGGCATCATTGAGGGGGAAATGACAATGCAGGGTTGCCCCTGTCGGGTCAGAAGGCGCTGCAGGCCGTAGCCGCAAGGTCCCGCCTCGTAACAAAAATCAAGGGTGATGCCAGGTCCAGCCAGACGCTTGACCATACCGCGTACGGCATCGTCTTCATTCGGGATCGTGCCATGAAAGCGAACCTCGCCGCCGCGTTCGCCCTCCGCCACGGCCACCGCGATCGTCTCCTTGTGCACGTCCAGCCCGATGTACTTCAATCTCTTTGCCATCGATCATCTCCGTTGCTGACCCTCCGCAGGTGAAGCATCGCAGATCAAAGCCCTCATGGCTCAGGCAGTCATTGGGTCTAAGGCCTCCAGTTCATAGCCAGCCCACTCGCTTGAATCGTGCATAAAGCGCGGTGCAGATGATCGCGATCACGGCCAGCACGACAAAATAGCCGTATTCGGTTTTCAGTTCGGGCATGTGTTCGAAGTTCATGCCGTAGATGCCGGCGATGGCTGTCGGTACGGCGAGGATCGCGGCCCAAGCCGCCAACTGCCGGGTGATCGCGCCGGTCCGCTGTTGCTCCAGCAGGTTGCTGAACTCGAACACCGACGTGAGCACCTGAAGCAAGCCATCGACCATCGTCTGCACACGGCGCACATGATCGAGCACGTCACTGAAATAGGGTTTGGTGTCGGCATCTATACAGGGAAGGTCGAGCCGGACGAGCTTGCCGGCGACCTCTGCCATCGGCCCCAGCACACGCTGGAACTTGGCCAGATGGCGGCGAAGGGTGAAGATGCGGGAAATTTCGTCGCGGCCGAGAAACGCGTCGATGATGCGCTGCTCCATCTTCAGCACGCTGTCCTCGATTTGTTCGACGATCGGCAGATAGCCATCGACGATGTAGTCGAGGATGGCGTGCAGGACGTAATCTACGCCATGAATCAGGAGCGTTGGCGCAGCCTCAAGCTGCTCTCGCAGCGCCTTGTGCGACCGTGCCGATCCGTGCCGTACGCTGATGATGTGGCTATGACCCACGAAGATGGATGTCTCGCCATATTCGATCGTATCGCCTTCGAGATGTGCGGTGCGCGCTACGACAAAAAGCTGGTCGCCATAGACATCGACCTTGGGCAACTGGTTGGCGTTAACCGCATCCTCGATCGCGAGTGGATGCAGCTCGTATTTCTCTTTTAGCGTCCGCATTTCGTCATGGGTCGGATCGCAGATGCCGATCCAGACGAACTCGGATTTGTCGGCGGGGCAATCGACCTTCTCGTCGATCGTGACCTCGCGGATACGCTTGCCGTGGCGATAAAGGTAAGCGGCAACGACCGTCATACTGACCTCAAAACTGGATGTGGAATGTGTCGGCAGAGACGGAAATCACGTCAGATAGGCGTGGACGATCTCGACCAGTTCTTCGGCCGCCTGGGTGCGCGGATCGTCCTTGGGAGCGGCCGGGTCGATCATGTGCTCGCGGACATGATCCTCGATCACTTCGGCGATGAACCCATCTAGCGCGCCGCGGCACGAAGTTGCCTGCTGGAGGACGCGCGCGCACTCCTTATCCTCCTCGATCGCGCGCTCCAGCCCCTCGATCTGCCCTTTCAGCCGCGCGAGCCGATTGAGTAGTTTCTTCTTTTCTTTTTCGACATGGCTCATGGCCGTTGGATCGCCTCTTGATCTATAGTCCCCTGGGGTATAGCGGGCGCTTGTCGAAACGCCAAGGCCGCTCGACGGATGCCGCACACGCGACAACGAACAGGACGAACATGAAGCCCCGATCTAACCCCTTGTCCGGCGATGGCGACAGTCGAGGCTTGTCCTCGATGTCGATCATCGCCGGGCGATCCGGGTTCGGAAGAGGCGCAAGGTCGTTGGCGCGATCTGGCTGACCCTTTTCCGGACTCGACTGATTGAGTCCGGAGAAGATGCCTATGACTAACCTCGCATTTCGCGCGATCCAGAACGCGCGCGCCATTCGCTCGACCCTGGCAGCGTCACCGCTGCATCGGCGAACCCTGCGCGGCTGGACGGTTGGCTCCCGCCTGGCGGGGGAAAGTGGGGTGATGGGACGGGGCCGTCACCCCTCCCGCTGGTGGGAGCCGGTGTTTCCGGCTGGCCTCTGGTTGCTCGCTGCCGATCGCGTTCTCGGCATGGCTCGGGAACTGCGACGATTGGGCGTGTGGTGGCCGCGCGGTATCTTCGCCATGCTCCGGGTGTCCGCACGCCTGTCACGAGCCGGGTTCAACTCCTGGCGCTTCTGGGGGAGGAAATGGCGGTGAGCGATTTCACAAGTAAGGACGGTCGCGTCCGCTCCTACTCGCGCATCCTGCGCCTAACACAGCCTAACCGTGCAGACGCCCTCGCTTTCGTTCTATTGGCGGGACTTGCGGTGCTCGTGTTCCGGGGTGCTGAGGGCGTCGGCGAGCCATTGTCGCGGCTGCGGATCGAGCCGGTGACGCTTGATCCGGTCTACCTGCCATATTACGCGCTGCGTACCGTGATCCGCATGTTCGCGGCGCTGGCGGCGAGCCTCGTTTTTACGCTCGTCGTGGCGACACTGGCGGCGCGCAGCCGACGGGCCGGGCAAATCATTGTGCCGATGCTCGATATCCTCCAGTCAGTGCCGATTCTCGGATTCTTAACGTTCACCGTCACCTTCTTTATGGGTCTCTTCCCGGGTCGCATCCTGGGGGTCGAGTTAGCGGCGGTTTTCGCGATCTTCACCAGCCAGGCTTGGAACATGGCGTTCAGCTTCTACCAGTCGCTACGCTCGGTGCCGTCCGATCTCGACGAGGTGACGCGTGGCTTTGCTCTCTCGCCGGTACGGCGCTTCCTGCGGCTTGACCTGCCGTTCGCGACACCCTCGCTGGTGTGGAACGCGATGATGTCGATGTCGGGTGGCTGGTTCTTCGTCGTCGCCTCCGAGGCAATTACGGTCGGCAATACGACGGTCACGTTGCCCGGCGTCGGATCGTGGCTGGCGCTTGCCATCGCGCGGGAAGATTTTCGCGCTATCGGCATGGCGGTGGTCGCGATGGGTATCGTCATCCTGCTTTACGACCAGCTTGTGTTTCGCCCGGTCGTCGCATGGGCCGATCGCTTCCGTTTAGAGCAGACCGCCAGTACCGAACGCCCGCGTTCCTGGGCCTATGACCTGTTCCGGCGCACACGGCTGCTGCCGGTGCTATTCGCCCCCGCCATGGCGCTAGGCCGGCTTTTGCTGACGCTCGATCATGGTGGCACAACGCCGCGTGAGACCCTCGTTCGCACGCCGAGCGCCATCATCGAACGGCTGTGGCAAGCCACGATCGTGGTGGCTGTGCTCGCAGCGCTCTGGCTATCGGCGAGTTATGTGTTCGCGACCCTAGGCGTCAGCGATGCCGTCTCTGTGTTCGGCCTTGCCTGCCTAACGATGCTGCGCGTCATCGTCTTGATTGCGCTCGCGAGCCTGATCTGGGTGCCGATCGGGGTATGGATCGGCCTCAATCCCAGATGGGCGGAACGGTTGCAGCCGGTCGCGCAGTTCCTTGCCGCATTCCCGGCTAACGTTCTGTTCCCGTTCGCAGTGATCGCTATCGTCCATTGGCGGCTGTCGCCCGACATCTGGCTGTCGCCGCTAATGATCCTCGGCACGCAGTGGTACATTCTGTTCAACGTCATCGCCGGCGCAAGCGCGATCCCGACCGACCTGCGCGAAGCCGCGGGCATGTTCGGGGTGCGCGGTTGGCAGTGGTGGCGACAGATCGCGCTACCGGGTGTGTTTCCCTACTACGTCACCGGCGCGCTCACCGCATCGGGCGGCTCGTGGAACGCTAGTATCGTCGCCGAAGCTGTCTCCTGGGGCACGCGAAGGGTCGAGGCACACGGCCTTGGCACCTTCATCGCCAAGGCAACCGCAGCCGGCGACTATCCGCGCGTCGCGCTGGGTATCGCGGTCATGTCGATGTTCGTGATCGCCTTCAACCGGCTCGTCTGGCGGCCGATGTACGCCTTCGCCGAACGCCGCCTGCGGCTTGCCTGAACCCGTGAAAGGAACCCACATGGCAACACTAGCCACACGTCTGCGGGCTTGGCGTCCGCTCGTCCAGGTCGAGCATGTCAGTCATCGCTACGGCAAGGGCGACAGCGGCGCGGCTGTCCTCGATGATGTCAGCCTGACGCTGCACGAAGATGAGGTCGTTGGGCTCCTAGGCCGGTCGGGTTCGGGAAAGTCCACGCTGCTGCGCTCGATCGCGGGCCTGATTCGGCCGAACGAAGGCACAGTCCGGTTCGCGCATGTCGAAGATGGGCCGGCACACACCATAAGCATGGTGTTCCAGACCTTCGCGCTTTTCCCGTGGCTGACCGTGCTCCAGAATGTCGAGCTGGGCCTGGAGGCGCAGCGCGTGCCTGCTGACGAACGCCGCACCCGCGCGCTCGCCGCGATTGACCTGATCGGCCTCGACGGGTTCGAGAACGCCTATCCCAAGGAGTTGTCGGGCGGGATGCGCCAGCGCGTTGGGCTGGCGCGCGCGATCGTCGTCAATCCGTCGCTGCTGTTGATGGACGAACCTTTCTCGGCACTCGATGTGCTGACGGCGGAAACGCTGCGTACCGATCTGCTCGACCTGTGGTCGGAAGGACGGATGCCGATCAAATCGATGCTGATCGTTACCCACAATATCGAGGAGGCGGTGCTGATGTGCGACCGCATCCTCGTATTCTCGTCCAACCCAGGCCGGGTCGCGGCCGAGATCAAGGTCGATCTGCCGCAACCCCGCGACCGCCTCGACCCGGCCTTCCGCGCTCTGGTCGACGACATCTATGCGCGCATGACCGCGCGTGCTTCGGCCGAGCCGGTCCGTGACGGGCTGTTCCCTGGCACGGGTATCCAGATGGTTCTCCCGCGCGTCTCGACCAACGCGCTCGCCGGACTGATCGAGGAAGTGGACGCTGCCCCGTTCAACGGGCGCGCGGGGATGGCGGACCTCGCCGATCAGCTCCAGCTCGAAATCGACGATCTCTTCCCGATGGCGGAAACCCTCCAGCTCCTACGCTTCGCCGAATTGCAGGGGGCGGATATCATGCTCACCCCCGCTGCGCGCCGCTACGCACAAGCCGATGTGGATGCGCGCAAGGCGATGTTCGCGCAGGCGTTGCTCGCGCATGTGCCGCTCGCGCAGCATATCCGCCGCATCCTCGACGAGCGCAGCAACCATGTCGCGCCCGCGCGCCGGTTCCGCGACGAGCTGGAGGATCATATGTCGGAGGACTATGCCGACGAGACACTGCGGACCGTGACGCACTGGGGCCGCTATGCCGAGGTGTTCGCCTATGACGAGGACGACGATCGATTCAGTCTGGAAGACGCCGTGTGATTCGGCGCCTACCGGCGCTCGCGCTGCTCCTCTTCGCCAAACCCGCGCTGGCGCAGGACGAGCGTCCGACCGGCTATCCGCGCTCGGCCAACGAGCGGCCCGAACACCCCGTAACGATGTCTGCGGTCTACACCGCGGACATCCGCAGCAACGTGGATGGCGGGGTGAAGCGCGGCACGCGTTATCTCGACAATCTCGACCTTCAGGTCGCGATCGACGCGGATCGGCTTGTGGGCTGGCACGGCGCGCGAATGTTCTTCTATGGCATCTACGATAACGGCGTCTCGATCTCGCGGCTCGTAGGTGACGTTCAGACGATCTCCAATATCGAAACCAAGGTGCGCGCCGCGCGCCTGTTCGAGGCTTGGATCGAGCAAGATGTCGGTCGCATTGGCTCGATCAAGGCCGGCATCTACAATCTCAATTCCGAGTTCGACACGACGCAGAGCGGCGGTCTCTTCCTGATCTCCTCGCACGGCATCGGGCCGGACATCTCGCAAGCCGGTCGCAATGGTCCTTCGATCTTCCCGGTCACATCGCTCACGGTGCGCGGCGAGCTGAAGTTGGGCGAACACTGGCTGGGACGCGTCGCCATCCTCGATGGCGTGCCTGGCGATCCGGCGCATCCCAAACGCACGGCGATCAAATTATCCAGGCAAGATGGCGCGCTCATCGTTGGGGAAGTCAATTATCTGAGCGGTGGGACCAAGGCTGCGATCGGTGCCTGGGGCTATACAGCACGCTTCGATCCGTTGCTGCCTTCCGCCACGCCCAGCCGCGGCAATAAGGGGGCCTATGTTTTCGCCGAACATCGCTTGGTGGGTACGCGCGCAGACGACGCCGCGGGCCTCGCCGGCTGGCTGCGGTTCGGGATCGCCGATACCCGCTACAATCCGATCGCCAGCTATCTGGGCGGAGGCCTGGTCTATACGGGCATCTCCACCGGACGCCCCGGCGATCAGGTCGGCTTATCGTTCGCGTCGGCCAATTTCGGTGAGCGCTACAGGCGGAACCAAGCCTTTGACGGCGACACGACCAACCGCCGCGAAATCGTTGTCGAGGCAGTCTACAACGCTATCATCGCGCCTTGGCTAAGCGTGCAGCCTGATCTGCAATATGTCTTACATCCCGGAGGTGATCCGCAGCTGGACGATGCGTTGGTCGTTGGCATCCGGATCAAAGTCGGCCGGTGATGTCCTTTTCGGTCGGATCAGACCCTGCGGCTAATCCTGCTCGCGAGTAGCTTCTCGCCATCCGGCCTGATCTCCCCTTTGGGCGTAACATGCCGGTAGAGGGTTTGCCGGGTAACGCCGAGTTCGGCGCACAGTTCTGCAACCTTGGTCTCCGGCTTGCCCATAGCAGCCTGAGCAAGGCGCAATTTGGCGGGTGTCATCTTGAATGGACGCCCACCATGCCGGCCGCGAGCACGGGCGGATGCGAGGCCGGCGCGCGTGCGTTCGACGATCAGTTCGCGCTCGAACTCGGCGAGGCCGGCGAAGATCGCGAAGATCAGCCGACCGTTGGCGGTGGTGGTGTCGATCGACGCGCCTTCGCCGGCGAGCACTTTAAGGCCGATGCCGCGCTTGGTCAGGTCGCCGACCGTGTTGACGAGGTGGCGCAAATCGCGGCCGAGCCGGTCGAGTTTCCAGATCACGAGCGTGTCGTCGCGGCGCAGCGCCTTCAGGCAAGCATCGAGGCCTGGCCGTTTGTCGAGCCGACCTGACGCGGTGTCCTCATAGATATGGTCGGGATGGACGCCGGCCGCGACCAGCGCGTCGCGCTGGAGGTCGTGGATCTGGCTGCCGTCCGCCTTGGACACCCGCGCGTAACCAATCTGCGTTGTCACATATACGTCCGTCTGCGTGACGGAGCGGCATTGCCCGTCGAACGATCGCCATGATGTCACATAACCCGTCTTGTGGTCTACGCTCCGTGAACAGGGACGCTTCCCTGTTGCGTGACGAACAGGAAGCTGATGCCGTCCAGGACCATATTGTCGCCCGCGCAGCGCACTGCGATCTTCGATCCACCCGCCGATAGCGCGACGGTCGAACGACTCTACACCCTCGGTCCCGATGACCTCGGACAGGTCGCGCGTCGCCGGCGCGGGGCAAACCGGCTCGGCTATGCGGTGCAGCTCTGCTACCTGCGTCACCCGGGACGAAGCCTGCTGACGGGTGAGGCGGTGCCTGCCACCATGCTGGCGCTGCTCGCCGACCAGATCGGTTGCCGCGTCGAGGATTTCGCGGACTATTCTGCGCGCGCGACGACGCTGCGCGAGCATCGCGCCGAGGTCGAAGCGTATCTGGGCCTGCGCGCCTTCAACCGGATCGACGTGCGATCGGTGCTGGCGCTTGGATCGGAGATCGCCACCTCGACCGATCGGGGCGAGGCGATCGTCGCCGGCATGGTCGATCGCCTGCGGCTCGATCGGATCGTGCTGCCTGCGGCATCGACACTGGAACGTCTGGCCCTCATCGTGCGGGCGCAGGCGCGCAAGGCGGCGAATGCCGGACTGATCCAAGACTGTTCGGCCCACCAGGAAGCGGCGCTCGATCGCATGATCGCATCCGACGACAATGGCCGGACCCGCCTTGGTTGGATACGCGAATGGCCGGAAGCGCCATCAGCATCGAACCTGAAAGGCATCGTCGAGAGGCTCGACACGGTGCGCGGCATCGGGATCGAAGCCGATCGGGCACGGCGTATCCATGCCGCCCGCTACGCCGTGGTCGCGAGGACCGCCGGCATCGTCACCGCGCAGCACCTGCGGCGTCTCGAACGTCCGCGCCGGCTTGCCATGCTCATCGCATGCATGATCGAGATGGAAGCGGCGCTGACCGATGCCGCCTTGGTCATGGTCGAGAAGATGGTGGGGGCGATGTTCCGCCGCGCCGATCGCACGCGCTCCGATCGGCTGCTCGGGCAGGCACGGATGTTGAAGAACACCGCCCGCTTCCATGCGCGTCTCGGTCGCCTGCTGATCGAAGCCCGCGCGGCCGGGCGCGACGCCTTCCACGCGATCGACGACCGCGTGGGCTGGGATCAGCTCGAACGCAGCATCCGCTTCGCCGAGGATCTCACCCGCTCGGCCGACGATGGTCTGGAGGAAGTGATCGAACGTTATCCCGCTGTGCGGCGGTTCGCCCCGACTTTCCTCGCCGCCTTTACCTTCCGCACCGCGAGGTCGGGCGATCCGCTACTCGGCGCGATCGACGCGCTGCGAACGATGTACCGTGACGGCCGCTCGGTCCTGCCGAAGCGACTGCCGACCAGCTTCATCAAGCCGCGCTGGCGCAAGGTCGTGCAGTCAGCCGAAGGGACGATCGACCGTCGCGCCTATGAGATCGCAGTGATCGTCCACCTGCGCGAACGGCTCGGCTCCGGTAGCATCTGGGTGGACGGCAGTCGCGCCTATCGCACGCTGGACGATTACCTGCTGCCGACCCCTGCGTTCGACACGATGCGAGCCGATGGCAACCTGCGCCTGGCCGTACCATCCGGTTTTGCCGAATGGTATGAGGATCGTCGCACCCTGCTGACGCGGCGTATGACCGAGGTGGAGCGCGCAGCCGCGGCCGGCGAGCTGATCGACGTGACGATCGAGCGCGGGCAGTTGCTGATTTCGCCGATCCGGCGAACGCCATCCTACGACCTCGAGGCACTGAAGGCCCGGCTCTACGCGATGCTGCCGCGTGTGCGGATCACCGATCTGTTGGTCGATGTCGCCGTCTGGTCGGGCTTCGCCGACCAGTTTGTCCATGCCCGAAGCGGCGAGCCGGCCTCCGACCAGTCCGCGCTTATGGGTGCTGTCCTCGCTGATGCGACCAATCTCGGGCTGGGCCGGATGGCGGAAAGCTCGCGTGGGCTGACGCTGTCCCGCCTGCGCTGGACGGCGGAATGGCATGTGCGCGACGAAACCTATCTGTCGGCGCTGGCGGCGATCGTCGACTGCCATACCGCGCATCCGCTCGCCCACGTATGGGGACCGGGCGACACATCCTCGTCGGACGGACAGTTCTTCCGCGCCGGCGGTCAGGGCGAGGCCCGCGCCGATCGCAACGCCCGCTATGGCACTGATCCCGGCGTGCTGTTTTACACCCATGTCACCGACCGCTTCACGCCGTTCCACACCAAGGTCATTGCCGCCAATGCCGGCGAAGCCGCGCATGTCCTCGACGGCCTGCTCGACCATGAGAGCGAGCTGGTCATCCGCGAACATGCGACCGATACCGCCGGGGCGGTCGATCATGTCTTTGGCCTGTGCCATTTGCTCGGCTTCCGCTTCGCACCGCGTATCCGCGACCTCAACGAACGCCGGCTGTACGGGCTCTCGCCCCTTGATCCGTGGCCCACACTACGCCCCCTCGTGGCCGGCCCGGCCAACGTCCGCGCGATCGAAGAGGATTGGGAGGAGACGCTGCGGCTTGCCGCCTCGATCCGCGCCGGCACCGTCAGCGCCTCGGTCATGCTCCGCAAGCTAGCCGGATTTCCGCGTCAAAACCCGGTCGCCCGCGCGTTACGCGAGATCGGGCGGATCGAGCGCACCCTGTTCATGCTCGACTGGTTCGACGATCCCGAACAGCGGCGTCGGACCGGCAGCATCCTCAACAAAGGTGAGGCCCGCAACGCGCTGGCCCGTGCCATCTTCTTCAACCGCCTCGGCGAACTGCGCGACCGCACATTCGAGAATCAGCGCCATCGTGCCTCCGGCCTGACCCTGCTCACCGCAGCCGTCACGCTCTGGAACACCATCTATCTCGACCGTGCCGTCCGGCATTTACGCGCGAGCGGTATCGAGGTGTTGGACGAACTGCTCGCCCATGTCGCGCCGCTGGGCTGGGAGCACATCGGCCTCACAGGCGACTACCTGTGGAGCGAGATGGACAAACCCCGCGAGCGGTTTAGGCCCTTGCGCCTCCACCAGACCAGCCGCGACGCTTAGACCCAATGACTGCCTGAGCCATGAGGGCTTTGATCTGCGATGCTTCACCTGCGGAGGGTCAGCAACGGAGATGATCGATGGCAAAGAGATTGAAGTACATCGGGCTGGACGTGCACAAGGAGACGATCGCGGTGGCCGTGGCGGAGGGCGAACGCGGCGGCGAGGTTCGCTTTCATGGCACGATCCCGAATGAAGACGATGCCGTACGCGGTATGGTCAAGCGTCTGGCTGGACCTGGCATCACCCTTGATTTTTGTTACGAGGCGGGACCTTGCGGCTACGGCCTGCAGCGCCTTCTGACCCGACAGGGGCAACCCTGCATTGTCATTTCCCCCTCAATGATGCCGAGACGTCCTGGTGACCAGATCAAGACCGATCGGCGCGATGCAATGACGCTGGCGCGCCTGCTCCGCGCCGGAGAGCTGGCCCCGATCTGGGTGCCGGATGAAGCTCATGAGGCAATCCGCGATCTCATCCGTGCGCGGCGGTCGGCGCAGGAAGACACTTCGGCTGCCAAGCAATCGGTGCGCAGCTTCCTGCTTCGCCATGATCGCAGATTTTCCGGAAAGTCGGCATGGACCAAAACCTACTGGCGCTGGCTGTCGGAGCAACGTTTCGATTTCGCGCATCAGCAACTGGCTTTTGAGGAGGCCAAGCGTCGTGTCCTGGAGGCGCAGGCACGAACTGCACGCCTCGAGGCGGCGCTCGTCGAAGCGGTCGATGGCTGGCGGTTCGCACCGCTGGTTCGCAGTTTGCAAGCCCTTCGCGGTGTTCGCCTGATTGTCGCGGCAACCCTGGTCGCGGAGGTCGGCGACTTGACGAGGTTTCAGAACCCCAAGCAGTTGATGGCTTACCTCGGGCTGGTCCCGTCGGAATATTCGAGTGGCGCGCGAGTTCAGCGTGGCCGGATCACGCGCGCCGGAAACGCTCATGCCCGCACCATGCTGGTCGAGGCGGGATGGACCTATCGACTTCCTGCCCGCGAAGAGCGACGTTACCGGGATCGCGTTGCGGATCTTCCCGAAGATATTCAGGCGATCGGTTGGAAGGCTCAGGTGCGGCTATGCCAGCGGTTCCGCCGCCTCTCGGCGACAGGCAAGCCGCAACCCAAGGTCAACACGGCGATCGCCCGTGAACTTGTGGGTTTCGCCTGGGACATCGCCCGTCGCGTGCAACCGGTGGTGGCGGTCTGACCCGCCAGGGGTAGAGCTTGGGCTCTGGCCTTTGGCGACATAGGCATGGCCGGTGTGTCGCGGGCGCCCGACTGTGATGGGCAATCCTCGGTGTACGTTGGGGCAGGCAAGTCCGATGCCCGTGCTTAGAGTGAGGAAGGTCCAGCGACGGAAACGGGTATTGCGGTAATCAATCCGCGGATGAGAGCGTGATCAATCGTCGTCGATCAGGAGCCCGCGGCACTCCGGCCATGCCAAATTCACCGCTAGCCCAAAGGCCAGCGGACGCGTAAACTCGCCTTGTAACGCAGATGGCAGTCATGAGAGCGTACGTTTTCGAACATCCTCTCACCGGTCCCCGCTTCGCGACGAACTGCTCAACGGCGAGATCTTCTACAGCCTCGCCGAAGCCAAGGTGCTGATCGAGGGGTGGCGGCGGCACTACAACACCGTCCGTCCACACAGCAGCCTGGGCTATCGACCGCCAGCTCCGGAAACGGCGACACCGCCATTGCCGCCGTCCGGTTCCGCTTCGCTCCACCTCCCGGCCGCAATGGCGGCGGAAGCAAAGATGCACTAACAATCTAACCGGACCACTCGGTGGGGGCCGATCAGGGACATGCCGTAGGAGAGCCCGGGGCTAGATGTCCGCGAGGAGTTGTCCCGCACGGAGGCGGCGTCGGAGAGGGCGCACGCAAGATTTCACAGTTTGATGATGTCCTTGCCCGGCGAGAGGGTCAAACGCTCAAGCAGTTACGCCTGCTCGGATGCATGCAGGCCTGCGCCTGCGTCGCCGCGGAAGGCAGCCGCCCCTGGTCAACCTCGGCACGGCTTGACACCGCATTAGGACAGCGGCGCTGAAGAACACGCATCGCTGACCAAGATCTATCTAGTGTGCCACGTGGCACACCGCAGCCTTGAGCAGCCGTGGTGCACGTCGACATAGCATCAACGCTCGAAGAGGACGGGGTCGATGCGCTCACGATGCTTGATACGCGCGGCGCCGGATTGCCTTTGTACCTGCCACTGGCATCATCACTGATGCCCAGACGATGGTGAGATACTCCAGATGTTCGGATGGCATCGTTGAAGATCGGTCCAAGATCGGTATCGTCATCGCCGCCGCTTCTTGATCTTCCAAGCTAGCCAGCAAAGGAAGCAAAGGTTGAAAATGCCCACGACGAGCGAGAGGCGGCATGTCATCTCGTGCTGCTCCATTGTCTGTATGCCGCGTCTTCATCGCAGCGGGTGAACTATTCTGAGGTCAGGCGGCCCGTATTATTCCGGCTCGGACCAGCCCGCTGAACGCGGGCCGTCGCGCTCACCATCCTCTGGGATCGGCGGGCGCTGCTGGGGACGAAGAAAGAGCCGGGCTGCGATCACAAGCCCCGCTACGAACAGAACAAGGAGTAGTGTGCCGCTCATATCGTGGCGCCCTTTCCCGCCCGAAGGAAACCGCGGCCGCGGTTGCGGACGCGGCATAGTGGCAGCTGGCGACAGTTCTTCTTGAAGTGGACGATCTCAACTTGTGTTGGCCAGATTTCGAGTGCTGATCGGATAAGTCCAGCTTCGCCATCCACGAGCTGGCTCTCGTTTTGCTGAAAGCAATCGCGCCAAAATCGTGGAAGGTCCGTGACAGGTTCACCGCGACGCGCCCTGGAGCTGCCCGCTCCTCGGTCCGAGCACACTTCATGCGGCGAGTGCGCGAGTGTGGGATGAACTGCTCCTTTTCCGCTGGGCGACGTACCACAGCTCGTTTTAGGTCCGGGGCGGATTCCAGGGGCCATAGTATCTCTCGTGATTGGCGACAGAGGAGTCATCAAACACGATGAACCGCGCGGTCTGGCCGCTGCGCTGGGAGTTGGCGTCGCAGCCTCCGCGGTCCCCCACATCACGCAGACGGTAGGTTTAGATGGCAACTGCAACTTGGGTTCGGTCACGTCAGGACCGCTCCTTGAGCGGCCGCAGATCGGAGGCTGCCTTAGATAGTCGGGAGGGCTTCCCGCAGCTAGTAGAAGCGCAGGGCCGTTGCTGCGCGCGCAGGATGAGGTAGGTGGCCAGCGACGCGCGACCGCCCATGGCCGCATCCCGCGCCAGCAAAGAGGTTATATTTTCCGGAACCGGTTCGTCAGACGGACGATCCTTTACCGGCGCGTCAAGCGCTTGGCGAAGTGCGTCGCAGAGGGCAGCGCCGCGGGTGAGCAGCAGGAAACCGTAGCAAGCGAGGCAGAAGCTCACTAGCCCGATTGCCAGTGCAGGGATTGAGGTCGTGTTCGAAAGCGGCCGTAAAAAGCCGCTCGACGTAGCTCCGAGTAGCAATGCTCCGCCGGCGGCGCGCCACGCAATATCGCGTAAGCTCATACGCGCAGATCCCCCCTCTTCAAGTGCAGCAGCACGTGCGCGGCTCGGTCGATGAACCTCATGTCGCAGGCGCACAGGTGCTCAAGCCGCACCAAGGCGTCGTTGAAGTCCCGGTCGGCCATCATCGACGGATTCCACCGCGCGTCCGGTGCGAACCTTCCGTGGAAGAGATCAACCCCGACGAGCTCGGCTATCTCCCCCTCTTGAGCGAAGAGCGACTTCAGTTCCGATGCCGAGAATAGGTGCATGCCAAATTCGATGTGGCGCCCATCCTTAAGGGCAACGCAAAGCCGGTCGCGCTGGTGGTCTCGTCGGAAATCAATTGCATCCTCGACACCGGCCACGAAGATCGACGGCATGCTGCCGATCGTGCGCGCGGTTACCAGCAGGGATCCTGTGGCTGCACGGGCTAACTGAGTTGCGACTGCTTCGTGCCGCTGAGCTGGCAGATGATTGAGAACACCGTAGAGGCAAAGCACGAGATCGGCCGGTGCGTCGCGGTACGCGGCGAGGCCTTGCTCGATATCGCAAACCGTGAAGCGCGCTTCGGGTATTCCGCTTGTGGAGCTGCGTGCTCCGTCGCGCGCAAGATCAATCATCGCGGATGAGATGTCGAAGCCCTCTGCATCGATTCTCTGGAAGCCAAGCGCGCGTGCTCTGAGCACGACCCTCAGCAGCCAGGTGCCAGGACCACATCCCGCGTCGACCACCTTGACGATGGTCTGGCCAGAAGCTCGAAGCGCGACCAAGGTCGCGTCGATCCGCTGCCAAATCTCACGGTCGGCGAAGCTGTAGCGACTCGAAAAGTCGAATAGTTCGCAGCCTTCACCATCCGCGTAGGTTCGATAGCGTTCGCCAACGGAGTCATAAGCATCTGCTGCTTCACTTTCTGGTGATGAAGCGGTGTTCTCAATGCGGGCAAGCGTTGCCACTCTAAAGTCTCCTGTGACCGTAGCGGCGGGCCTGAAAGGGCGCGGATGGTCCGAAGGTTGATGTTCTTGGATCAGGCCGGAGAGTCGTCACTGACGGCCTTGCCGGATCTCAGTGTGAGCTGTCCCTCGATGCGCGGTTTGCCTCGTCGCGCGGAGTGTTCCTCCTCGCCCGGCGGTCTCTTATGAACAGCCAGATGCGCAGATATACGTTGAGGGCGATCAGTCCCGCGATTATCAGCAACAGGACGAGCAGGCCTGCTGGCTTCATCTTCTTTCCTCATCCGGCCGCTCCAACACAGCTTAGCGATGTAACGGCGACGCTGGACGGGACAGCACTAAGCTGCTCGATTGGTGGCTGGGGCTTACCGCTCCTGGTGGGGATCTTGTATGAAGCTGCGCGGCCCCAAGGTCGCGCGACAACGACCTCGTCGAAGATGTGACGGCCGAGGACAACAAGTGCGCTTCCGCCACTCGTTCCGAGGAAACCAATTGCAGCCAGGGCAAGCTCAATGAGTGACGCCTCGTGGTGCGGCGGCAGGTGGACCAAGCTGTAAAGCTGTCGGAGAGCGACGACCGCAATGACGATCGCCAACACCCCTGTGAAGCGGAGAAGCAAGTCGTTGTGACGATACGTAAAGTCGGGCATGCCGCGTCCTTTGTGCGGCAATTTAACTAGCCATCTCTGTGTATGGATTCGAGCCTATAAAAGTCCGATCTCCGTAAAGATGCTATATAGACCGCCCTGAATGGACCTGACGTTTGTCGACACACCTGCACTCAACAACCATCCTTTCAAGTAAGTGGACGCGCCGGAGGCAGGAGAACTGGCTATTCCCGCAGGACGACGGACTGTAAAATAGGCGCTGCGGGCGCTCCTTAACTTTCAACACCTTCTAAATCCCAGACCCAGCCGTCTCACCTTGAGGTTCGGTCGCCGCCTGACCCGCTGTCCTTACCGCCAAGCCATGATCTTTTCCCAGGCGGCGGTCTCAATCACGAGCGCACCCGTTTGGTCGATGTGGAAGACGCCTAACATCCTGCAGAAGATCAACGAATTGCCGTTCCTGTTCCATCAGTGCTGGGCGGCCAGGCCGTCATTGTGAGTTCGGCCGGACTGATGCTCAGCGTGCCGTCCTTAACGGCGTAGGTCACAATCAGGCGGTTGCAGGTCGCTTCGCTTGCTGGCCTTCGGGCCACAGGAGGGTGGCGTGGGAGTTGTCGATCATCCCGCCCGCCCAACGTCCTCGATCGTTCCTTCGCCGCCTGAAACCCGTGGCCGCTGCATTTCCCACAGGCGACCCTACGGGCGCGGTTGAGCAGGCAGAGAGCGTAAAAGCAGCAGCGCCGGTAAGTGACGAGGGTAGCCGCTTTGCTGATGAAGTTTGGGATCGGTCCTCCAGGGCGAAGCAAGACTGAATGCAACCACAATCGATCCGCCGCGCGTGGTCGCGAGTTACCGGACAGGGAACCGGCATGAGGGACCAGCTGCAGAAAGAGAGGCTCTTATCACGCGGCCCCCATTATCTCGACACCAGCCAAGCGGTAGCCAACTTGCAGCTCTGTCAGGAGGTGTAAAGGTTGCGATGGGTCGTCTTCGAGCTTCTGGCGCAACTGCGCCATGTAGATGCGAATGTAATGCGCGCGTTCGGAGTAGCCTGGCCCCCAGACTTCCAGGAGCAACTGACGGTGGGTCAGCACTTTGCCATGGCCGCGAATGAGTGCGGTCAGTAGCCGAAACTCGTTAGGCGTGAGGTGTACGGCTTCACCTGCACGAGTGATCTCATGCGTGGCGAGGTTTATCTCTATTCGGCCGAACCTCACCAGCGGTGACGCGGCTTGCCCGTTGGGCATGGTGCCGGCCCTGCGAAGCTGTGCCCGAACACGCGCAAGCAATTCAGGGACGCCGAACGGCTTGACCAGATAATCGTCAGCGCCTGCGTCCAGTGCCTCGACCTTTTCGGTCTCCTGCTCGCGTGCCGACAGCACCACAATGGGGGCGGACATCCAGCTCCGGACGTCGCGGATCAGCGCCTTGCCGTCACCGTCCGGGAGCCCGAGGTCGACGATCATCAGATCCGGCTTGCGGCTGCCGGCGTTGAGTCGCGCGTCCTCGACAGTTTCTGTCTCGAAGACGTTCATGCCCTCCTTCTCCAGCGCCATCCGAACGAAACGTCGGATGTCGGCTTCGTCCTCGACGACCAGAATGCGCGGCTTGATCATATGATCTCACTTTCGACGCGGGGCGCCACTCCGAGCGGCAGACGGATCTCGAAAGCCGCGCCGTGCGGCTTACGGGCGGAGGCGCGAATGCTGCCGCCATGCGCCGCGACGATGCTGCGGCACAGGGCCAAACCCAGGCCGACGCCGCTTACAGCGGATTCCTTCTGTCCCCGAGCAAACGGTTCGAACAACTTGTCCGGTTCAGTGACCGGTAGCCCAGGACCGTCGTCCTCCACGATCAAGTACATCGTCTCGCCGGTGGCCGCCGCCCGCACCGTGACAATGCTTTCAGATGGGGTGTATTTCGCTGCGTTGTCGAACAGGTTGATCAGCACGCGCTGGATCAGCGTCGCATCCACCTCCACGAGCGGAAGATCGGCGGGCAGGCTCGTTCGGACCTGTCGTGGCTGAAGGTATTGCCTTGCTTGCGCCACGGCGCTGCCCACGATCTCGCTCAGCGAATTCCATTCCTTGTTTAGCCGCACGCCTTCGCTTTGCATTCTGGCGAGATCGAGAAGATTCGCCACAAGCCGCTTCAGCTCGTCGGCCCGCAGCCTGATCGATCGTGCAATGTCGCTTCGATCCTCCTCGGCCAGTTCTTTGCTGTGCTCGAGCGTCTCGGCAAGACCGCGAATGACCGTAAGCGGCGTTCTGAGGTCATGCGACACGGCCGAAAGCAGCGCGTTGCGCAGCTGCTCGCCTTCCATCCGGACGAGTGTCTCCTGGGCCACCTCCATGAAGTGAATACGTTCCAGGGTCAGACCGGTCGTCGAGCAAACTGCATCAAGCAGGCGCCGATCGTCTGGATCGGTGGGCAGGGTGCCGCGGTCCGGCAGGATCGCCAGCACTCCGCGCACCGCCATGGAAGCCTTTAGCGGCAGGTAGAGAGCATTGGCAGCGCTCAGCGTCTGGGTTCCCAAGCCCGCCTCCTGATTATGATCGAAAGCCCACTGCGCTGTCGACGAATCGACCAGCATGGCATCCTGGGTCACCATAAGACGCTCGTTCTTGTCTGGAATCAGCAACAGGATTTGGGTTCCGAACAACGGCGTCAGAGCTTCTCGGCAGATCTTGACAACCTGCTCGACCTTGATCGCGCTCGATAGATCACGCGCGATACGCGCCAACGCCGAAGCGCGCCGCTCGCCCGCGCGAGCCACACGCGCCTAGCCGGGCTGCAAGTTGCCCGATGACGATTGCAACGCCGAGCATCAGCGCGAAGGTGAAGAGGTATTGCGTATCGTTGACGGTGAACGACAGTCGCGGTTCGACAAAAAAGAAGTCGAAGCAAGCGACTGATAGCAGTGCGGCCCAGGCGCCAGCAGCACGTCCGAGCCTCATGGCGACCAGGACTACCGTCACCAGGAACACCATGACGACGTTGGCAAGATCGAATACGCTCAGCAACCGAGATGCAAGGAACGTCCGCTCCACCGCAGGCGAGAGTTGCTATTCCGATGGCGGAAAGAGTTCCTTGGGGCTCCACCGGGAGCCAGAGAGGTCGCGGCCGCCCGGCGACCTCGTCGATGCTGAGCAGCAACAGGCCAATTTCCGGATTGGCGCGCGCGAGATGCTCCTGCAGCCTCGGCCGGAATGGCTTCAAGCGGTCGGCGAGCAGGGTTTCCGACGATCAGCTTGGTGGCGTTCCGTTTGCGAGCATAATCCAGCAGCGTCTCGGTGACGTCCTGGCCCGGAATGTTTACGAACTCGGCGCCCGCGGCTTGCGCGGTCTTGGCGATCGTGAGCAGCGTGGCGCGGGAGCCTGCGTCGTCGCCGTGAAATGGCTGATCGACATGGACGACGATCCACTTGGCCTGCAGCCGCTGTGCGAGACGCCCCGCCTCACGGACCAGTTTTCTCCTGCGAGCGATGGGCGCTGACGCAAACCATCAGCAGCTCTTGTGTCGGCCAGACGGTTTTGATGGCGTGTGACACCCGGTAGGTGCGAACGTCGGCATTCACACGGTCAGCGACCCGCCGCAGCGCCAGTTCGCGCAGCGCAATGAGGTTGCCGCGCCTGAAGAAGTTCTGCCGCGCTCGCTCCACCGAAACCGGCAGGTAGACCTTGCCTGCGTTCAATCGAGCCAGAGGTCGTCGGTGGGAAGATCGACCAGCACGACGTCGGTAGCGGCATCGAAAACGCGGTCGGGGACGGTTTCGCGGATGCGGATGCCGATGATGCCTCCGACGATATCATTAAAGGCTGTCGAGGTGCTGGACATTGAAGGCCGTGTAGACGTCCATGCCAGCGTCGAGGAGTTCCTCAACGTCCTGCCAGCGCTTTGCGTGGCGACTGCCCGCCACGTTCGTATGGGCAAGCTCGTCGACAATGAGCAATTCATACGCGGAGGCAAGAGCCCCATCGAGGTCGAACTCCGTTGCCGAACGCCCGTTGGCCGGCAGCGCGCGGCGCGGGAGGATAGGCAGACCTGCGACCAGAGCTTCGGTTTCCTTGCGGCCGTGCGTCTCTACGATCCCGACCCCGACACGAACCCCGTCAGCCTGGGCCTGACGAGCCGCCTGAAGCATGGCGAAGGTCTTTCCCACCCCGGCGCAAGCGCCGAAAAATATCTTCAGCTGGCCGCGCTTGGAGTGTTCGTCATTTCCCTTCGTGGCTTCGAGAAGGGCATCAGGGTCGGGTCGGTCGTCCTTCATCTATAACACTCGCTCAATCCGCTTCTGAGGCAAGCCCCTAGAAGAAGGGTGTCAGTACCATATCGATGACCTTGATGCCGATGAAGGGCACGATGAGTCCGCCCAGGCCATAGATCAGCAGATTGCGGCGGAGCAGACGCTGCGGCCGACTCGGCACGATATTTCACGCCCCGTAGCGCCAGCGGGATCAGGACCACGATGATCAGCGCGTTGAAGATCACGGCCGAAAGGATCGCCGACGCCGGGCTGTGCAGCCCCATGATGTTGAGGGCAGCAAGCGGCGGATAGGTGGCGACGAAGGCCGCCGGGATGATAGCGAAATATTTGGCCAAGTCGTTGGCGACGCTGAATGTGGTGAGAGCGCCTCGGGTCATGATCATCTGCTTGCCCACCTCGACCACGCGCAGCAGCTTGGTCGGGTTGGCTGTCGAGGTCGACCATGTTACCGGCCTCCTTGGCAGCCTGGGTGCCGCTGTTCATGGCGACGGCCACGTCCGCCTGCGCGAGCGCGGGCGCGTCGTTGGTGCCGTCGCCCGTCATGGCGACCAGGCGACCTTCGGCCTGATACTGACGGATCAGGCGCAGCTTGTCCTCAGGGGTCGCCTCGGCAAGATAGTCATCGACGCCGGCCTCTGCTGCGATCGTGGCGGCGGTGAGCTTGTTATCGCCGGTGATCATCACCGTCTTGATGCCCATGGCGCGCAGCTCGGCGAAGCGCTCCCTGATACCCGCCCTTGATGATGTCCTTCAGCTCGACGACGCCGAGGACGCGCGTCCCGTCGCTCACGACAAGCGGCGTGCTCCCGCGTCGCGCCACGTCCTCGACCGTTGCGATGACTTCTTGCGAGAACACCCCTCCCATCGCTTCGACGTGCGCGCGGATCGCCGCTGGCGGCGCCTTTGCGGATCTTTCTGCCGTCTATGTCGATGCCGCTCATGCGTGTTTGCGCGGTAAAGGGGATTGTTTCGGCCCCATGGCAACTCACGGCCACGGAGTCCGAACGCATTCTTGGCAAGGACGACGATTGAACGGCCTTCGGGCGTCTCATCGGCAAGCGAAGCGAGCTGCGCGGCATCCGCAAGCACACTTTCGGAGATACCGGGTGCGGGATGAAACTTCGTCGCCTCCCGATTGCCGAGCGTGATGGTGCCGGTCTTGTCCAGCAGCAGGACGTCCACGTCCCCCGCGGCCTCGATGGCGCGGCCAGAGGTTGCCAGCACGTTGGCCTTCATCATCCGGCTCATGCCGGCGATGCCCACGGCCGAGAGCAGCGCCCCGATGGTCGTGGGAATAAGGCAGACGAGGAGCGCGATCAGGACGGTTATGGTCACCGCCGACCCCGATCCGGCCATCAGCGTGCCGAAATAGGAGAAGGGCAACAGGGTAACGCAGACGAGCAGGAAAATAAGCGTGAGCGCCACCAGCAGGATGGTGAGCGCGATCTCGTTGGGGGTCTTTCCGCGCCTTGGCGCCCTCGACCATAGCTATCATTCGGTCGAGGAATGCCTCGCCCGGTCTTGCTGTCACCTCCACGACAATCCAGTCGGACAGGACGCGCGTGCCGCCGGTCACGGAAGCGAAGTCGCCTCCTGCCTCGCGGATGACCGGCGCGGACCTCGCCGGTGATCGCCGACTCATCGACCGATGCCGCCCCCTGCAACACCTCGCCGTCCGCCGGAATGATCTCTCCAGCCCTGGACCAACACATAGGCGCCAACATCGAGCTCATCGCTCGCTTGCGGCCAGCTGGGGCTATCTTGCCTCGGCTCCTTCAGCATCCTGGCCAAGACACGCTGGCGCGTTGCGCGAAGAGCGTCGGCCTGAGCCTTGCCGCGCCCTTCCGCCATCGCTTCGGCAGCGTTGGCGAACAAGACGGTAAACCAGAGCCACGCGGACACGGCGAAGATAAACGCCGCCGATGCCTCGCCTTTGCCGGTTACGGCCTGAATCCAGAGCAGCGTCGTAACGATGCTGCCGAGGAAGACAACGAACATCACCGGATTCTTCAGCTGAACGCGCGGCGACAGCTTGCGGAAGGACTCGGCGGCGATCGAGCTCCAGGGAACCTGTTTGATGCTGCCGCCGAGAACTGGGCCCGGCGAAGCGAGAGTTTCTTGAGAGGACATTAGAACACCTCGATTATTGCACAGCCGGGCGGACCGGCGCGGCCGTATCCAGGGCGAGATTGAGTTCGAGCACGTTGACCCGCGGATCCCCGAGTAGCCCGAATTGGGGTCTGCTCGTACTCTGACCGACAAGCTTCAGCACGGCGTCGACAGGCACACCGCGCGCCTTTGCGACACGGGCCGCCTGGATGCGGGCATTTGCGATCGAGATATGAGGATCAAGGCCGGAGGCCGAGGCGGTGACGGCATCGACTGGCACCGGCGCATTGGCGCCAAGACCATTCTCCTGCCGGTAGGCTACGACCCGCTCGGCAACTGCTGTCAGTAGCTTTTTGCTGATCGCGGCCTGATTGCTCGCCGCGCTCGCGCCGGCGTTATAGGGCTGATCAACCGTTTTCCGAGGAATCCTTCGGGTCGGCCCCGAGGTCATGCTTGGTCGAGGGTGGAAATACCCCGCACTTGTGAAATGCTGTCCAATCTGGCGGGAGCCGACAGTCTTGCCGTCCCGAACGATGAGACTGCCTTTAGCCTGGTCAGGGAAGATCAGATTCGCAACGCCGGTGGTCGCAAGCGGATAGGCAAGCCCGGTCACGGCCATGAAGAACACGGCAGAAACGAGTACCGGACGACCAAGCCCTTGAATGCGGACTGCGTCGGCTGATGCGCCGCGTCGAGCGATGGTTCATTGCGCATGGTGAGTTCCTCAGAAGGTCGTGCCGGAGAGCATCATCAGGTGCTCCACGATCGGGCCGAGGGCGAGCGCCGGCAGGAAGGTGAGACCGCCGACGACAAGCACCACGAACACGAGAAGGCCGGTGAACAGCGGCGTTGCCGTCGACAGCGTGCCCGGTCCGGCTGGAACCGTCCGCCTTGGCCGCGAGAACGCCCGCAAACCGCGAGCATCGGCAGCAGCGTGAAGTAACGCCCGATGAGCATGGCCAGGCCGATCGTCGTGTTGAAGAACGGCGTGTTGGCGTTGAAGCCCGCAAAAGCGGAGCCGTTATTGGCAGTGCCTGACGTATAGGCGTAGAGCACCTCGCTGAAGCCGTGCGGGCCCGTGTTCGCCAGGCTGGCAAGCGTCGAGGGCATGAGGCAGGCGAGCGCGGTGAAACCGAGGATGCTGAGCGGGTGCGCCAGGACGGCGAGCATCACGAACTTCATCTCGCGCGCCTCAATCTTCTTGCCGAGGAACTCGGGTGTCCGACCGATCATCATGCCAACCGAGGAACACCGTCAGGATCGCGTAGGTTACGAGGTTGATCAGACCCACGCCGTCGCCGCCGAACACGTTGTTCAGCATCATCTGGGCGAGCGGGACGAAACCGCCGAGTGGAGTCAGCGAGGCGTGCATTGAGTCCACCGAGCCGGTGGTCGCCGCGGTGGTTGTCGTGACGAAGAGGCTGGACTGGGCAATGCCGAAGCGGACCTCCTTGCCCTCCATGTTGCCCGCCACCGAGCGTCGCCGTCTGTGCCTGATCTACGCCCAACGAGGCGAGCATCGGATTGCCGCTGTGTTCGGATCCGTAGACCAGCGTCAGGAAGCCGACGAACATCACGAGGAACGCGGCGAAGATGCCCATCCTTGCTTGCGGTTCGCGATCATCGAGCCGAAGGTGTAGGTCAGCGCCGACGGGATGAGCAGCATGCTCAGGATGTGCAGCGTGTTCGTGAGCGGCGTCGGATTCTCGAACGGGTGCGCCGCGTTCATGCCGAAGAAGCCACCGCCCGTTAGTTCCGATGTGCTTGATTGTCTCGAAGCTGGCCACCGGGCCGAGGATGAGTTGCTGCCGGGCGCCCTCAAGGGTCGTCGCGACCGCATCGGCGGTGAGCGTCTGCGGCATGCCCTGCCAGACGTAGACGAGGGCCATTACAAAGCACAGCGGCAGGAGCAGCCGGTAGAGCACGCGGGTGAAATCGACCCAATAGTTGCCGATGTCCCCCGAACTCTTGCAGCTGAGGCCGCGGATGAAGCCGCCCGCGGCCGCGATGCCTGTGGCCGCACTTATGGACATCAGAAAGGTGATGGCCGCCATCTGCGAGAGGTTCGAGAGGCTCGTCTCGCCTGAATAGGCCTGCCAGTTGGTGTTGGTCGTGAACGAGGCCGCAGTGTTGAAGGCGAGGTCCGGTGTCTGGGCCGCGCGTGCGAGCGTGTCACCCGGCAGGAAATCTTGGACGCGCAGGATCAGATAGCCCAGCAGCATCATCGCGGCGTTGCTGAGCAGCAAAACCACCCCGTAGCGCTTCCACGACATCGGCTCAGCCGGGTCGACGCCCAGGATCCGATACGTGCCCCGTTCCAGCAGATTGTGAGCAGGGGCGGTGAAAAGATGCGTTATCCATTTGCCGAGCACGAAGACCAGGCCCGCCATGATGGCGAGGATGACGATGAATTGGTTGATGTCGTATCCCATGAGAGCGTCCTCAGACCCGAGCCAGGGCAACGATGAACCCTGCTGTGATTACGAAGAAGACGAGCGTCACCGCTACGAATATGAGGTCGCCCATAGCTGCACCTGTTTTGATGTTGCGATTACTGCTTCGCGCTCAGAAGCGTTCCGGCTTTATGAGAGCGTAGAAGAGGTAGATGAAGAGCCCGAGGGCGCAGAGACCGGCGAGGCCAGTCATGAGCGAGTCGGTCATGAGCTTGCCCCCGCGACCGACGAGGTTGGCCGATCGGGAGTCAGCAGCGTGACGGCCCCGCTTGGGTGCGAGATGTCCCATGGAGAGGCTGTGAGCGTTGGTATGAGCATGCGGATCGACTCCGAACCGAAGTTGTGAAATTCGATTTCGGTCTAATCGAGCGTATGTAAGGGAAGCGCAGCGTTTTTACGCAGAGCTATAAGGATGATGTAAAAACCGCGCGCTGGCGAGACATCCCTACGCCGCTTTTATGCGTGAGCTCATAACTCTACACAGAGCTTACACGTCAGGGGCTAGCGTTCCCCTCTATTCTACGATGGTTGAGGTTCACGCATGTCTGCACAAGTACAATATGGTGACAAAGCTGGCGATGAGGGACCGCGCATCCGATCAGCGAGTCGATTAGCCGCTTATCTTCTGCTCGCATCGTGCAGCGCCGTCTTTGTCCCGCAGGTAGCTAACGCCGATCCCGTTCCCACGCCAAGCTTCGCCGGTCCGCTTGTGCCCAATCCCGACCCCGTCACGATCGACGCAGGGCCCTTCGGCGAAGTCGCGGTGACAGGTCAGGTGAGTGGGATCAGCGTGCTGCAAAGCCATGCCACCCACAGCGGCGGCATCGGCAATCGCGACGCGTTCGTCGACCTCAGCAACGCTCAGGTCGAAATTCAGAGCACGACGGGGCCGCTGCAGTTCTATGTTCAAGCCGGTGCCTATTCGCTCCCCTCCCTTGGCTCGGCTTACCTACGTGCGACCAAGGCGACGGACCAGCTCTACGGCCCAGTGCCGGTCGCCTATGCCAAGGCGGTGATCTCGCCGGAGCTATCAATCTCCGGCGGCCTTCTCCCGACAATGATCGGGGCTGAATCCACCTTCACGTTCCAGAACATGAACATCGAACGCGGCCTGCTCTGGAATCAAGAGCCTGCGATCAGTCGGGGCGTTCAGGTCAATTATGCCCGGGGCCCTGTAACCGCAGCTGTCTCGCTCAACGACGGCTATTTCTCTGGAAAGTTCAACTGGCTTTCGGCTAGCCTGAGCTACCCGATCGACGGGTCGAATACGGTCACGCTAATTGGAGCTGGAAGCCTGTCACGAAACAGCAAGTCGTCGGCTGCGACGCCGCTGCTTCAGAACAACAGTCGCATTTTCAATGTCATTTATAGCCACACGAGCGGCCCGCTGACCCTCACACCGTATTTCCAGTACAGCCATGTGGAGCGGGATACGCGACTCGGAATTGACAGGTCGGCGAGCACCTACGGCGGGGCTGTCCTCGCTAAATACACATTCGACCGACATTGGTCTCTGGCCGCGCGCGGCGAGTATCTCAAGACTACGGGCGGCACGTGCGGGTCTGACCCCAACTGCGCTCCGGCGAACCTGCTCTATGGGGTGAAAAGTGACGCTTGGTCGCTGACCGCGACTCCAACATACCAAAGCGGGATTTTCTTTGTCCGCGGGGAGCTGTCATACACGCGTATCGGCAATCTTGCGGCGGGAGCCGGCTTTGGCCGTAACTTCGACCGTCGAGACCAGGCGCGAGCGTTGGTCGAGACAGGCTTTCTTTTCTAAACGCACCCACGCTGTCATTTCTTCAGAACGACATGCGGTCCAGTGGCCCGCAATCGGCTTCGGTAATCCGCCGATCGGCACGACCGCTTGCGTGTCGGTGGGAGCGCGGGTCGAATACCGAGCTTTGCTCTGACACATGCATGGGGGCAACGGCCAAATTTCTCCCGGCCGTTTGCTGGAGCAAGTACCGGTTGAGTATATCCCACGCCACCCTCCTGTTCGGGCCTGACGGCCAACTGGCGGGTAGTGCGACCTGCAATCGCTTGATCGCAACCTACGCCGTCAAGGGCGCCGCGCTGACCATCAACCCCGGTGGTCTCACCATGATGGCGTGCCCGCCCGCGCTGATGGAGCAGGAGCGCCGGTTCGTTGACCTCCTTAAGGACGTGAAGCGCTACCAGATCGACCGGACGGGCGCGCTTGTGCTCGAAACCGCTGCCGGAAAGACAATCACCGCTCGTCGGTGAACCGATTGCTCGCGGCATCCTGCGTCGGCTGACGTAGGAGCTGTCCCATGTGCTGCACGTCAGCGCGGCAGCTGGCGAGCTTGCTCACCTAGCTGGTGGCGGTGTGCTGCTGCTGACCTGAAGCTGGCGCGAAGCCGCGAGCACGTTGTCGCAAATGGCGTCTGCCTTTGCCGCCGCGCGGCCGGCAAGCTCACGCCAGACAATGCTCTAGGGAAGGGTCAGATCCTTGTCGCGCCCGGACCAGACCTCTGTCTCAAGATCACAGATCGGGCTTTCAAGGGCTACGTCTTCAATTGCTCGAGCGTATGCTCGACCTCTCTACACCGCAACTCAACCTTCTCCCGGTCGAGGCCCTCCGGCAACGTGCGGCGAGCGCCTTGCATTACAGCGTTGAATTGCTCGAAGAGAGCCTCACGCTGATCCTTGGTACGCACATGTTCGGCGATCCTCTCAAGAGCCTCGAGCAGATGCAGGACAATGATCGGCTTATCGCCACCATTCTGCCGTATCTGACTGAAACTGGCCTGCAGGAGACCGGCATAGGTCGCGGGCGTGCTGGCGACGCGAAGTCTGCCTCCAGCGTCTCTGATCGTTCCGTCCGGCAAGGCTCTTCCCATAAGCTTGCAGAGCGAGGCGGAGAGACGATCGATCACAGCAACGGCGGTGTAGGGGTCATTAACGTAAGCGTCCGGTCTTCTCCACCTTGCTGACGAGGTGATGCGCAAGCCACAGGTGCGGCACTGTGGCAGACACCGGTGCGGCATCATGGCGACGCGAATTATCGAGATGGTCGGGACTGAGCCGCGCCGGCGGTTCAGCGAAGATGACAAGGCGCGGATCGTGTCGGAGGCGATGAGGCCGGGTGCCAGCGTGCTGGAGGTGGCGCGGCGACACCGGGTGTGCACGTCGCTGGTGTATCGCTGGCGACGCACGCTGCTGCGCGACGGGGTGGCGAGCGAAGCATTGCCGTTGCCGGGGCCGGCATTCATTCCGGTCGAGGGTGGCGGGCGCGCCCATGGTGCCGCATTCGGAGCCGCTCGGACCGGGTGTGGTGGAAGTGGTCGGCCCGGCCGGGCAACGCATCCGCCTGGCACCTCCCATCGACGCGCGGGTGCTCAAGACCGTGCTGGCGGGGTTTGCTTGATCGGGCCGCCGGGCGGTGTCCGGGTGTATCTGGCGGCCGGGGTCACGGACATGCGCAAGGGCTTCGACGGGCTGGCCGCGCTGGTACAGCAGCGGCTGCGCCAGGATCCGTTTGGCGGTGCGGTGTACGCTTTCCGGGGCAAGCGTGGCGATCTGGTCAAGCTGCTGTGGTGGGATGGTCAGGGTCTCGTGCTCCATGCCAAGCGTCTGGAGCGGGGCCGGTTCACCTGGCCGGCGACTGCGGACGGTGTCGCGGTGCTGACCCCGGCGCAGTTGTCGATGCTGCTCGAAGGGGTGGACTGGCGGCATCCGATCCGGTCGTCGCAGCCGACCCTGGCCTGGTAGAAAAGTACGGTTTCCTGCGGCTTTCGCGTGTATCGGCACGGGGGTTCTGGTATAAGCGGGCGTGTCGCCCGATGCCGCCTCGCTGCCCGACGATATCGCCCTCCTGAAGGCCATGCTCGTTGCTGCCGGCGCCGAACTGGAGCAGTTGCGGATGCAGGTCGCGCGGCTGCGGCGCATGGCCTTTGGCCGCTCCTCGGAGAAACTGACGCACCAGGCTGACCAGCTGGAACTCGGGCTGGAAGAGCGTGAGGCGGAAGCCGCCATTGCGGCGATGCCGGCGACCACCCGGACACGGGAGGCCGCCAGGCCGTATCGACAGCCGCTGCCCGACCATCTGCCCCGCACCGAGGTCGTGCATGAGGCACCGTGCGTCTGCCCCGACTGCGGTGGTGCCATGCGGCGCATGGGCGAGGACGTTACGGAACAGCTCGACTATGTGCCCGCCTCGTTCCGGGTCGTGCGCCACGTCCGGCCGCGGCTCAGCTGCCGGTCATGCGAGCGCATCGTGCAGGCGCCGTTGCCGTCCATGCCCATCGAGCGGGGCCGGCCCGGTGCCGGGCTGCTCGCCCATGTGCTGGTGTCCAAATACGCCGACCATCTGCCGCTCTATCGCCAGTCGGGCATCTACACGCGCCAGGGCGTCGACCTTGCCCGCTCCACGCTCGCCGACTGGGTCGGGCGCTCGGCCGCGCTCCTCGATCCGCTGGTCGACGCACTCGAGCGCCACGTCATGGGCGGCTCTACCCTCCACGCCGACGACACGCCCGTCCCGGTGCTGGCCCCCGGCACCGGTCGCACCAGGACGGGCCGGCTGTGGACCTATGTCCGCGACGAGCGCGGGGCTGGCGGCGAGGCCGCGCCCGCCGTGCTGTTCCGCTACGCGCCCGACCGCAAGGGCGAACGACCCGCCGGGCATTTGCGGGCGTTCCAGGGCGATCTGCACGCCGATGGCTATGCCGGATTCGACCGCCTCTATGGCGAACGCGTCCGTGAGGTGGCTTGCTGGGCGCACGTCAGGCGCAAGTTCTTCGACGTCCATGCCGCAACCGGGTCCGCCACGGCCCGCGAAGCGCTGGACCATATCGCCGGGCTCTATGCCGTCGAACGGGATGTGCGTGGTCAGCCCCCGGACGAGCGACGGCACGCGCGCCAGGCCAGGGCCGGACCGCTGCTCGATGCGTTCCGCCAGTGGCTCGACGCGACCGGACCGAAGCTGTCCCGGCGCTCAGACCTCGCGGTCGCCATCCGTTATGCGCTCACCCGCTGGCAGGCGCTGACCCGCTATGCCGACGATGGTCGCCTGGAGATCGACAACAATGCCGCCGAGCGCTCGCTGCGCGGTATCGCCGTCGGTCGCAAGAACTGGCTGTTCGCCGGCTCCGACCAGGGTGGCCATCGCGCCGCCAGCATCTACAGCCTCGTGGAAACCGCCAGGCTCAACGGCGTCGACCCCGAGGCCTGGCTGGCCGACACCATCAGCCGTATCGCCGACCATCCGGCCCGACGGGTCGCCGAACTGCTGCCGTGGAACTACCGGCCCGTTTGAGGTGACGCCGTCACCGGACGCTTACTCATTAACTGCTGCTGAGAGGGCCCGATCCGCGATCTCATCGAGGTGTCGGATTGAGAAATCGGGATCCTGTGTGGGAGTTCGGTGAGTCCCAGTTAGGACAGCTCTCCGAATGCTGTGGCGTAGGGCGTCGTCGAGCGCTTCCGCAGGGTAAACTGCGATGCCGTGGCTCTCGTCATATACGAAGTGCCCCGGTCGAAAGAACAGCACGATCAGGGCGTCTGCCCGCTCTGCGGCTTCTGCCAAATGGCTGAACCGGATCGCTTGCACGTAGCCAGTCGCACCAACTGTCACCGGAGCCGAGCGTTCTTCAAAATCCGGTGGAAGGCTGATGCCTTCTAGGTAGGTCGACTCTCCAGCGGGCCCAGTGCGTCGAGGAATGAGTCCAGCTCACCCCCAACCCGTTCAATGACTGTTTCGGAGACAATCGATCGCGCCAAACTGTGCAGGAAGAGGACTAAAAGCCCCATGCTCACAACGGTTAACCCGAGAGCAACGCTCACACTAACAAAAGCGCGAGGTTCGGTGCCACTGCTCGCATCAAGCGTTGGCAGGACCACCAGGCAGTAGATGATCGTCATCACGAACGTGCCGAGGACGAGCTGCGTTTGCGGATTAGCCATGAAGTTGCGGATCAGGCGTGGTCCAAACTGACTTGCAGCAAGCGTCAGCACCACCATGGTGATCGAGAAGACCAAGCTGGCCATCGTGATCATTGATGACAGGATCGTCGTTAGCACGGCCCGTGCATCGGCGGGCGCTGCCGTGTAGAGATACCACCTCTCGAGCGCTGGAGTGGTCAGAGACCGCTCTATCGCTACGGTGACCGCCACCAGCCCGAAAGCCCCAAGCCCCAGAAGGCTAGGAACAAACCACAAGCTGATCCGCAAAAACTCCCACCAGGTGCGTATCCTCGCAAGGCGCTCCGGCCCCATAGCCTTACTTCTTTCTGACCTCAGGAACGCCTCATCTCACTGCGACAAAGTGAGCCTGACGTACTTCATCGAACTCGATCTCTGCCGCCTCAAGTGCCGATCAGCGCTACCTCCGCTACCGCATCACGGCGACGATCAACCCGACGATAGACGCGAAGCTTCCTATGAATGCGAGTGCAAAAACGAGATGATCTCGCCATCGCGTTTGCAGTTTTGTGGATCGGCGTGGAAAAGGGACCCCGTTAGCGGGGTGATCGGCGTCGAAAAGGGACCCCTCATCCTGGTGTTCTAGGCTGTTCGCTTGGCGGTGTGTCAGGCGGCGAGATCGGGATGCTGGTATTGGAGACGGTGTTGAGGATCCGGCGCGAGCACGCGTCGGGCAAGGCCATCAAGGCGATAGCGCGGGACCTGCACCTGTCGCGCAAGGTGGTGCGCAAGGCGATCCGGGCGCCGGAAGCGGACATGGGTTATCGGCGAGAGGTGCAGCCGCTGCCGAAGCTGGGGCCGTTTCAGGCGCGACTGGATGCGTTGCTGGAGGAAGATGAGGCACGGCCGCGGCGCGAGAAGCTGCGCCTCACGCGCATCCACGACCTGCTGCTACGCGAGGGGTTCGATGGCTCGTACGACGCGGTTCGCCGTTATGCGGCGCGCTGGCGGCAGGCGCAGCGTCGCGACGTGATGAATGCGCCGGCGTTCATCCCGCTGCTGTTCCGGCCGGGCGAGGCTTACCAGTTCGACTGGAGCCACGAGGACGTCGAGATCTCGGGCAAGCCGATGCGCGTGAAGGTCGCGCATGTCCGGCTGTGCGCGTCGCGGGCAATGTATGTGCGGGCCTATCCCCGCGAGACACAGGAGATGCTGTTCGACGCGCATGCACGGGCGTTTGCTTTCTTCGGAGGCGTGCCGACGCGCGGCATCTACGACAACATGAAGACGGCGGTGACGAGCGTGTTCACCGGCAAGGAGCGGGTCTTCAACCGTCGCTTCCTGGTCATGGCCAACCATTACATGGTCGAGCCGACCGCCTGCTCGCCGGCGTCGGGCTGGGAGAAAGGTCAGGTCGAGAACCAGGTGCAGACCGCACGCGGTCGCTTCTTCCAGCCGCGCCTGCGATTTACCGGCCTCGAGGAGTTGAACGGCTGGCTGGAGGCGGAGTGTCGGCGCTGGGCAGAGTTGCACCAGCATCCCGAGCAGAAGGAGCTGACGGTCGCCCAGGCATGGGCAGCAGAACGGGCGGTGCTCCAGCCTGTTGTCGCACCCTTCGACGGCTTCCACGAGAGCGAGCATGCGGTAAGCGGCACATGCCTCATCAGCTTCGACCGCAACCGCTATTCCGTTTCTGCCAGGGTGGTGCGACGTGCCGTCCAGGTCCGCGCCTATGCCGACCGCATCGTCGTGCGCTGCGACGGTGAAGTCGTCGCCGACCATCCCCGGTTCTTCGGCCGCGACCGGACCATCTACGACCCGTGGCACTATCTGCCGGTGCTGGTGACCAAGCCGGGTGCCCTGCGCAACGGCGCACCGTTCCAGGGCTGGGAGTTGCCGCCTGCGCTGGCACGACTGCGGCGCAAGCTTGGCACCGGCGACGATGCCGACCGGCGGTTCGTGCGGGTGCTGGCAGCGGTGCTCGACGACGGGCTGGAGGCGGTAGAAGTGGCCGTGCGCGAAGCATTGCTGGCCGGCGTCGCCAGCGACGACGTCATCGTCAACATCCTGGCCCGCCGGCGCGAACCGCCGCGACCGCTGACTATTGTCACGCCAGAAGATCTGGCGCTGCGCCATCCGCCCCGTGCCGACTGCAACCGCTATGACAGCCTGCGAGGTCTCCATGCAGCGGCATGAGATGATGACGGCCATGGCCGAGTTGGGGCTGAAGGGCATGGCTGGCGCCTTCGACGAGGCGGTCACTACCGGTCTCCAGCGCAAGCGCACGACCATGGAGGTCCTGACCGACCTGCTGCGTGCCGAGGCGACGCACCGCCATGCAGCCTCGGTCCGTTACCGGATGTCGGCCGCCAGGTTACCCGCGGTGAAGGACCTAGACGCCTTCGTCTTCGGCGACACTCCCATCAACGAGGGACTGGTGCGCTCGCTGTACAGCGGCTCGTTTCTTCCGGGCCAACGCAACGTCGTGCTGGTCGGTGGAACGGGTACCGGCAAGACGCATCTCGCCACCGCCATCACTGCCAATGTGGTACGAGCCGGCGCCCGCGGACGCTACTTCAACACAGTGGACCTGGTGAACCGGCTCGAGGAGGAAACGCGCCTCGGCAAGGCCGGCACGCTGGCGGCCCAGCTTTCGCGCCTCGATCTCGTGGTGCTCGACGAGCTTGGCTACCTGCCGTTTGCACGCTCGGGCGGTCAACTGCTCTTCCACCTCGTCAGCAAGCTCTACGAGAAGACCTCGGTCATCGTCACCACCAACCTGGCCTTTGGTGAGTGGCCGACCGTCTTTGGCGACCCCAAGATGACCACCGCGCTGCTCGACCGCATTACCCACCATTGCGACATCGTCGAAACCGGCAACGACAGCTGGCGCTTCAAACATCGAAGCTGAAGCCTGGGGCACCGGCAGAGAACGCTTCGTGCTGGTTGCGCCTCCGGTCGGGCTACGCCCGCCCTACGCCGCAACCAGCACGAACAGTGCGCCCGTCATACCCGTTACGCTGCTCGACGAAGGGGGTCCCTTTTGCACGCCGATAGGGGGTCCTTTTTGGACGCCGATTGACAGCAGTTTGTCGGAATGGCCGTGCAGGAACGCGTCAAACTGCTCAGCCACGCGCTCATCCGCTGAGAGGAGGGCCACCTCTAAAATCGACAGTTGGCCGTAGAGCGAGATCATCTCGTCTACCTGGTGCGTTCCAAGCTCGGGATATCGACGCAGCAAATCTCGAAAGCGATCCGCCTTTTGCCCAAATGGGCGATGCCGCTCCCTGCTTAATTCCATCATCGAAGCTCTCCGGATGCAAAATCCGGCGGCTCGGCCAGCGCGATCACGCGTTTCCGCCCGTTGTTCAGGCACGGCTACCTGGAAGTGCGCCGCTGCCGGGCGCGGGGCCGATACCGCGCCCGGCTTAAAAGCCGACCTTGAGGGGGTGATCCCGATGCGGTTGCGCCACGTGCATCACATGAGCTTAGTCCAAATACGTGGACAAGCAAACCGGAGGGACTTCGTAGGCGCTCACGAGCGCTACTCCGGTAGCGCTGCTGTGACGATGATCTCGACCCGGTAGTCAGGAGTGGCAAGCCGGACCTCGCCCGTAGCTCGCGTCGGTGCATTGGTACCGCCGATCCATTCCTCCCACACCACGTTCATGGCTGCAAAATCAGCCATATCGGCGAGCCAGATCGTCGCTTGGAGAAGCCGTGAGCGGTCGGTCCCAGCTTCGCCAAGCAGACGATCGATGGATTCGAGAACGACACGCGTCTGGGTGGATGCGTCCTCACCTGGTGCACCGATCTGCCCTGCAAGGTACACGGTTCCGCCATGAACAACGGCCTGACTCATCCGTGCTCCCGATTCGATGCGCTTGATCGTCATATTTTGTCTCCTTGATTGTTGCTCATTTGCGGTACCGCTCCAGCCCGAGACCATTGATGTCGATCGGAGGACGCTCGCCTGAGATGATCGCGGCGGTTACGGCGGCAGAGCCGCAGGCCATCGTCCACCCAAGCGTTCCATGGCCGGTGTTGAGGAAGAGGTTAGAAACCGGCGTGGCCCCAAGGATCGGCGGGCCGTCGGGCGTCATCGGCCGAAGACCGCTCCAAAACCCGGTTTCCCCCAGGCTGCCCGCTCTTGGGAACAGGTCGTTGAGGCAATGAAGGAGTGTTGCTTCGCGCTGCTTCGGTAAGGACCTGTTGAAGCCTGAGATCTCCGCCATCCCCCCGACCCGAATCCTGGCTCCTAGACGGGTGATGGCGATCTTGTACGTTTCATCAAGGAGGGTCGATACTGGCGCGCGATCCGGAGCTGCAATGGGAACCGTGAGCGAATAGCCCTTCACGGGGTATACGGGCGGCACGATGCCGAGCGGACGCACAGCGCTGGCGAGTAGCTCCCGAGCGCCATCAGATATGCGTCGCCCCGAACGTCGCCTCCATCCGTTCTCACCGAAGTAACGGCGTTCCCTGACGCTTTCAAGCTCAGGATATTCGTGGAGAATCTGAACTCCACGCCGTTGGCCGTCAGGCGGTCAACCAGCTTGGTGGTAAACAGATGGCAGTCGCCAGTTTCGTCATTTGGGAGGCGCAGCCCGCCCTCGAAGCTTCCATGCGAAAAGGCTAGGCCCGGCTCAGCGGCGATGCAGCCAGCTCGATCCAGCAGCTCGAAGGGCACATCGTAAGAGCGTAATACGTTCACGTCCTTCGCGCTCGCATCGACCTGCTTGGCGGTTCGGAAAAGCTGAAGCGTTCCCAGCGATCGCTGGTCGTATTCAATGCCCAAGTCCGTGCGCAGGGTGATCAGTTCATCGCGGCTGAACTCTGCCAGCCCGACCATGCGGCTCTTGTTCAGCGCATACCGCGCCTCGGTGCAGTTGCGGAGCATGGCCGCCAGCCAGCGAAGCATCGTCATGTCCAGCGAGGGGCGCAGGATGAGCGGCGCGTGCCGCATGAGCAGCCAACGAATGGCCTTTGCTGGTATGCCCGGCGCAGCCCATGGCGACGCGTAGCCCGGCGAGATCTCTCCGGCATTGGCAAAGCTGGTCTCGAGCGCCGCCCCCGGCTGCCGGTCAATCACGACGACCTCATGGCCGGCGCGATGCAGATAGTGGGCCGCGGTGACGCCCACGACACCTGCACCGAGTACGATTACCCTCAATGCACTTCTCCAGGCCTGTAGACGGTGGTGACGTGGCCCTCGATGTATGCGCGGGCGTGCCGCCCTCCGAGACGCGTGAGGAGCTCGTAGGGGATGGTGTCCGCCTCTGTCGCAATGTCTTCAAGAGACTGATTGGGGCCGATCAAATCCACAAAACCGCCCTCCGCGATCTCCCCGGGAGGCGCGGCGGAGATATCGACCGTCATGCTATCCATGGAAACGCGCCCGACGATCGGCAGGCGGACGTCGCGATGCCAAGCGGCACCGACGTTCCCGAGGCTGCGCGGCCATCCATCTGCATAACCTACCGCAAGCGTCGCGACGCAGCGCCGCTCGGGCGCAACATAGGTCAAGCCGTAGCCGACGCCAGTTCCTCTCGCGAGTTCGCGGATCTGCAGGACACGGGCCGCGAGGCTCACGACCGGAAATATTGCTGTGGACAAGGACCGCGGCGGGACACCGTATATCGCGATTCCGGCTCGTACGAAGTCCAGATGGTACCTGTTCGCAAGCGTGGCACCACTGCTGTTCGCAATCGATCTGGGAACGCCAGGGAATGCTGTGGTCAGTTGCTCAAAACGCCGGAGTTGCTTGTCGTTTTCCGCTGCATCCGGCTCGTCCGCACATGCGAGATGCGTCATCACAAGACGGAGGTCGATATCGTCTGCGAACGAGCCGTCCTTGGCGAGCGCCAGAGCGCTTGCAGTGGAGAGGCCGAGGCGCGACATGCCGGTGTCTAGCTGGAGGCCAGCCGGGAGCGCGCGGCCGCGCAGGCGGGCGGTGGATCGCCAACGCCGCAGCTGAGTGTCCGAGTTCAGGACCGGCACGAAACCCCAGTCTGCGCAGGCATCCTCGCCCCCTGGATCCAATCCATTGAGAATGATGATGGTGCAGCCTGTCGGCAGTGAGGCACGCAGATCGAGCGCCTCACAGAGTTGGGCTACGAAGAAGATGCGGCATCCCTCCCGGTGAAGTGTCGAGGCTAGCCTGCGAGCACCCAGCCCATATGCGTCAGCCTTCACCACTGCCCCACACTCAGAGGGTGACACATGGTCGCGCACCGCACGATAGTTAGCTGCGACAGCATCAAGATCGATCACGAGCTGGCTCGAAAAGGTTGGACACTGGAACTTCGCCATGGGCTTAGTATGGCGCAGATCACCGAGGATTTGTCGCCGATCCTGCAGCATAACCTGCTAGGGACGCCGTCTCTTCGCAGAGTCTGCGAGTTTATGGAGAAACTCAGTGGGCACGCTTGATGCCATTGATCGCCGCATCGTGAATCAGCTACGACTCAATGCGCGGATCACGAATAGCGCGCTGGCGCGCGAGGTCGGCATGTCGGAATCGGCCTGCCTACGACGTCTCAAGCTTCTTGAGCGGTCCGGCGTGATTCAGGGCTACACGGCGATCATCTCGGGAGGCGACCCCGACGACGGCACCGTGGCGATCGTGCAGGTCGAGCTTGAGCGACAGACGGAGGAATATCTGGCCCGCTTTGAAGCCGCTATGCGCAAACATGCAGAAATCCGCGCGTGGTATCTACTCACTGGTGCAGGCGACTATCTGCTGCGGCTGCAGATTTCGGGCATGGAGGACTATGCGACGTTTCATCGTGACGTGCTGTCCCGGCTGCCCGGGGTATCACGGATCACCTCCAGCTTCGCGATGCGGAGTCACCGCAAGGCTTGACCCGGCCTCTTCCTCCAAAAGAGCCAGCACATAAGCAGCCGCATCAGGATAGCGACGGCCCGTTCAGGTGAACCGAAGCCGCGGAACAGCCTTAGGGGTCACTGCCCAGCCTTGATAAAGCTGATCTGGCCACTTCGCTCGAGCCGAGCCTCGCGAACCTGGCCCAAAGAGTGGATGCCGCGTGCCCGCATGGCCTCTTCGAGGTCCGAAAGCGAAAGCGCGGATGCCTTCAAGGCATCCTCTGATATTCGGCCGTCCTGCACCAGCACGCGGTTGCTTCCCCTAATCCAGCGTTCGATAACCTTCCACCGGATGGCTGCTGCGGCGAGAAGCCAGTGAAGCGCGACGAACGTAGCGCAGGCCGCAAGCGCTGGACCAAACGGGGCGTTGCCCGTGACCGCGCGGCTCGCAATGGAGCCGATCACAATGACAGTCACGACGTCGAGCGGGGTGGCTTCACCCAAGGCTCGCTTCTTGCCGCATCTGATAATGATCAGGACGGCCGCGGTAAACGACTGCCGCGCGAGCGACCATTTGTAGCGTGCCGAGCTCATCGGCATCCAGTCCTATACCGAGCAGCGATTGGGCAAGATCGCTCACGCAGCGCTCCGAACGCAGTACTCGAACTGCGTCAAACAAAGGGGGCATCGGCCCGCATGCTGTTGAGTTTGGTGCATTCTTGGTAGTCTCGCAGGCGCTGCGCCTGCCCTAAGGAGCCGTAACGCTCAAACTTTGTCGACTGAGGAAAGCGAGTTTCAGCCTATACGCGATCCGCGTCTAGCTCGCACCCGTTCGGTGCTGCTCGCCCCGGGGTTGAGCTTGCGGATTCGTCCAAGCACCTCGAACATCTGCTGTCACCGTCCCTTCGCACAAACTACGTTGTAGTCGTGACGAGGTTCCAGAAGGTGGAGGGGCGTCGTGGCTCCCTGAGGATCGACAACGTGTTTGACACCGCAGACCAGGAGGGACATCTTCACAGCATGCTACGCGCGCGCCATCTCCGACGCCGTCTCCACGCGGGACAACTCATCGCGGGCATTTAGCCCCGGGCTCTCCTCCGGTATGTCCCGAAGAGCTCGGGGCCACCATTCGTCAAAGCAGGTTGCC
>JARYGA010010142.1:0-43121 GCA_030545235.1 Helianthus tuberosus
CAAGAGATGTTATGTTTGTTTTGCTTCGATTATGAGAGGGTTCAAGATGAGTGGTAGAGAAATATTGGGACTAGATGGATGTTTTATGAAAGGTCCATTTCCTGGACAGATTCTTACTGCAATTGGTGTAGACGGCAACAATGGTATATATCATGTTGCATATGCTTTGGTGGAGGCTGAAACTTTTAAATCTTGGGAATGGTTTTTGGAATTACTCAAAGATGATCTTGGCTTAGTAGACAGTACCAACTTCACTTTCATCTCAGACAGGCAAAAGGTATGGCATATTATCATTTAAATGTTTATGGCAATTTATCATATCTAACTTACATTGTCTGAGGCAGGGACTACTGCCTGCATTATCCAAAGTGTTCCCAAACTCTGAACACAGGTTCTGTTTAAGACATATCCACCAGAATCTGAAGAAGGATTGGCCTGGTGATGTGTACAAAAACTTGTTGTATGGAGTAGCAAGCAAGACATCAATGCCATATTTTGAAAAGTCAATGGAAGAAATGAAGATTGCAGAGCCTGGTTTCCATGAAAAGTTATCAACTATCCCACCAAGCAGTTGGTCAAAAGCACACTTTTCAGGTAGGGCCAAATGTGACATATTGTTGAATAATATATGTGAAGTGTTCAATAGGCAGTTGATAGGGGCCAGAGACAAACCTTGTCACACCCCAACCGATGGCGGAATCATCGGGGCATGGCACTGAGCGAAACAGATTGTCCAGAAGTTTCCATAACAACTATCATTACCATTTAATTAAAACAATATGTCCCATACCGTATCTTAAATAGTCAAACAAGTTATTACAGATAACATCAAAACAAATAATCTGTTCCGACAACTCAGATTTAAATAAGTAGCAATTGTTTATCTGCTTCTAGAGACCCCTAATACGTCATCTACAGACAACTATTTGTTGGGCTCTAAAGCTTTATTCTAGCTTCCATTTCCTACCACACATGCATCCTAAGCACCTGTCACATACGTTAAAATAAAGTCAATACATAAAGTGTAAAGGTGAGCATACAAGTTTGATAATAGCATATAGAGTTCGAATTCGTTTACGCATAACCAGCATGTACACATAGTGAAATGAAGCACGTTAGTTATCGACATAGATCCATCGATACCAATGACTGCGGGTTGACTGCCCGAGGCAGTTCGCAATACATGATTACCACCGTAATCCATGCAAGTAAAAGATCCTTAACAACCCCCGTGTGAACGGGTGTTGAGTCCAAACTATAGTACTATCGTTGCTAAGGCAGGTAGACAGCATTCCATGTGTAAACATAACAAACAAGCATTCATAAGCCACGTATAACATGCGTAAATGGTTTAGCGTTAAAATAGCTTGAGTAGTGTGATTGTTGTAGTTTGAATATTCGTAACGTATGTAACACCCAAAAGTGCTAAAGCCAAAAAGGGTTCGAGTATACTCACAGTGATTGTGGATTGAAGGGAGCGCTTTTCAGCGAGTACGGTTAGCCTGAATAGATTCGATAACGTAAGGATAAGTGGCGCGTAAAACAGTACAAAGTGAGTGTGGTTAGGATGGCTGATCGTGCGGATCAACTATCCGTGCGGGCGAACTATCCGTGCGGATGGTGATGCGAGCGGATGGTGATCCATCCGGATAAGCTATCCGTGCGTGCGAGCTGTCCGTGTGGATGGTAATCCGTGCGGATTAGTCGCGCGTGCGGATTGCTTATCCGTACGGATAAGTTGTTCGTGCGGATAAACGTTCAAGTGGATTGTTTCTTCCTAAGGATGTGTTTGTGTATGATGGCTTGTGCTTTGGAGTTTTCGTTGTAGCATTTAGAAAAGATTTAAGTATTTCTACCTTTCAAGCCGGTCGCGCGGACAACAATCCGTACGGATGGCAGTCCGTGCGGACAATGGTAATCCGTGCGGACAGTCTGTGCGCGCGGGCAGAGACAATCCGTCCGGATAGCCTGTCCGTGCGGACGACTTGGCCGTGCGGATGAACACTGTTTGAATTTATTTTAAGGCCTTAGTATCTCATGATCCGAAGAGTAATCCATTCAGAGGTCGTCCGTCCGGATTGCTCATTCGTCGATACTCAAACCTTGTTTGGAAAGTGGGTCCCAAGGGTGGCTCGTCCGGGTGACAACCCGTCCGTATAGCCTGTACGTGCGGACAGCTAGTCCGTGCGGACAGCTTGTCCGTGCGGACAGCTTGTCCGTGCGGACAGCTTGTCCGTGCGGACAACTGGTCTGATTGTTCCGTTTGTCTACACTTGGTTTCTGTTGTCGTTTATCGAGACGTTCTGATTACGTGGTCGGCGATGCACTTTCGGAGGTTTGACACGTGGAAAGTCGGGTGGACATTGCTAAGTTCCTCCGGTAATTCGAGTCTGTAGGCGACTTTTCCGATCCTTTCCAGAATCTTAAAAGGTCCAACATATCGAGGCGCGAGTTTCCCCTTCTTGCCGAATCGGACTACACCCTTCCAAGGTGATACCTTTAGGAGTACGTAGTCACCAACGCCATATTCACGGGGTTTGCGCTTTTTATCGGCGTAAACTTTCTGTCGATCCCGAGCTTTCGCGAGGTTGTCTCGAATTTGGAAAATTTTGTCTGTCGTTTCTTGTAGCAGCTCCGGACCGGTTAGTTGCGAGTGACCGATCTCGTGCCACACAATAGGCGATCGACATCTTCTTCCGTATAGGGCCTCGAAAGGTGCCATCTGGATGCTAGCCTGGTAGCTGTTGTTATACGAGAATTCGACTAACGGAAGGTGTCTATCCCAATTACCACCGAAGTCTAGAACACACGAACGGAGCATGTCTTCAAGAGTACGAATCGTTCTTTCAGTCTGACCGTCGGTTTGTGGGTGGAACGCGGTACTTAGATTAAGCGTTGTACCGAGTGCCGCTTGAAATGTTTCCCACAATCGTGAAGTAAACCGAGCATCACGATCAGAGATGATGTCACGAGGCGTCCCATGTCGACAAATGATCTCGTCGGTGTAGATTCGGGCTAATCGTTCTACCTTGTAGTCTTCTCGTATTGGCAGAAAGTGAGCTGATTTAGTCAAACGGTCAATAACAACCCAAATGCTGTCGTGACCTGATGACGTGGTTGGAAGCTTGGTTACGAAATCCATAGCTATGCTCTCCCACTTCCACATGGGGATTGGTGGTTGTTCGAGCAAGCCAGAGGGTCTTTGATGTTCAGCCTTGATTTTAGCACAGGTTAGGCATTTTCCGACGTAGAGGGCGATATCCCGTTTCATACCCGGCCACCAGTACCTATAGCGAAGATCATGGTACATTTTGTCAGCACCGGGATGGATAGAGTATCGGGATTTGTGGGCTTCATCCATGATAATTTGTCGCAAATTGGTTCGCTTGGGAATCCAAATTCGGTCTAAGAAGTGGAATATCCCATTTGATTTGCTCACAAGCTGGGCTCCATCGTCTTAGATTCTTTCTTTCTTCAGAGTGCGTTCGTTGAAACATGCATGCTGGGCGTCGCGGATGAGAGCTTCGAGGTTGTGCTGGGATTGAACATTACGAGTGCTAAGCAGATAGCTCCGTCTGCTAAGTGCGTCGGCAACAACATTCGCCTTGCCTGGGTGATAACGAATCTCACAGTCGTAATCGTTGAGAAGTTCTACCCATCGGCGTTGACGCATATTTAGTTCCCTCTGATTAAAGATGTGTTGTAGGCTCTTATGATCGGTGAAGATCGTACACCTTGTACCATACAGGTAGTGTCGCCAAATCTTTAATGCAAAAACAACTTCTCCTAGCTCGAGATCGTGGGTTGTATAGTTCTTCTCGTGGACTTTGAGCTGACGAGATGCGTAAGCTATGACCTTGTCTCGTTGCATTAGGACACAACCGAGACCAAGGTTGGAAGCATCACAGTAGACAATGAAATTATCGTTTCCGTCGGGTAGTGTGAGAACAGGAGCATTGCAAAGCATGTGTTTGAGGGTTCGAAAGGCAGACTCTTGTTTGGTTCCCCAGACAAAAGGCTGGTCCTTATGCGTGAGAGAGGTAAGGGGTACAACAATCTTCGAGAATCCTTCGATAAATCGTCGATAATAGTCCGCTAGCCCGAAGAAGGAGCGGTCTTCAGACGGGTTCTTAGGCGTAACCCAACTCTTAACAGCTTCAATCTTCGCAGGATCGACGTGAATACCCTGCCTATTTACGATGTGACCCAGAAACTGAACTTCCCCCAACCAAAACTCGCACTTGGAGAATTTGGCGTAGAGTTGGTTCCCCTGGAGTAACTCGAGAACCAAACGTAGATGTTGCGCGTGTTCGGCTCTCGTTTTGGAATAGATCAAGACATCGTCGATGACCACGATGACGAAACGGTCGAGATATGGTTTACACACGCGATTCATCAGATCCATGAAAACTGCTGGTGCGTTTGTTAGGCCAAAAGGCATGACAACGAATTCGTAATGGCCGTAACGAGTACGAAACGCGGTTTTGGGTATATCCTCCTCCTGTATACGCAGCTGATGATATCCGGAACGTAGATCGATCTTCGAGAAACACGTAGCGCCTTGCAGCTGATCAAACAAATCGTCAATTCGAGGCAGAGGATAGCGGTTCTTGATAGTCAACTTATTCAATTCCCGGTAGTCGATGCACATCCGGAACGACCCGTCCTTCTTTTTGACGAAAAGGACTGGTGCGCCCCAAGGAGAGGTGCTCTGGCGAATAAAGCCTTTCTCAAGTAATTCCTGAAGTTGGGTTGAGAGTTCGCGCATTTCGGACGGCGCGAGTCGATAAGAAGCTCTGGCGATAGGATTAGCTCCAGGAATGAGATCAATGCGAAAATCAATATCGCGCTTTGGAGGTAGTCCGGGAAGATCCTCTGGAAAAACATTAGGAAATTCTCGAACCACGGGTACGTCTTTCACTTCCTTCTTCTCTTTCTTTTCCTTCTCCGCTGCTACGACGTTAGCCAAGAAAGCCCTGTATTCCTTGCGGAGATACTTGCTAGCTTGGAGGCATGACATAAGTTTGAGACCCTTCGAAGTAGTATCACCATAAACGCGCAATGAATCACTGTTTGCGAGCGAAAAACGAATCATATTATCGAAGCACACAACTTCGGCATGGTTTTCGCGAAGAAAGTCCATGCCTACTATGACGTCAAAGCTTCCGAGTTGCATCGAAATGAGATCAATTGAGAAGATGTGATTGTTGAGCTCGAGAGTGCAATCACGAATAACAGAGTTTACAGCGACGGTTCTTCCGGTAGCGACTTCAACATCGAATGCAGAGGAGAGTCGGGAACGTTTACAACTAAGGAGTTTCTCAAATTCGAGCGACACAAAGCAATTATCGGCTCCAGTATCAAACAAACATGAAGCATAAATACCATTCACAAGGAACGTACCATTGACCACGTTGTTATCGGCCTGGGCTTGACGCACGTTGAGATTGAAAGTTCTGGCGCGTGCGGCCTGTTGTTGCTGCTGTTGTTGTTGCTGTGGTTGCTGCTGTTGCGGTTCTTGTTTCACTACCCTGTTCGGGCACATGTTGGCGAAATGATTCGGGTCGCCACACGTGAAGCATGCTCTGGCTTTGACTGCGGGTGCCGGAGGAGCTTGTTGACCCTGTGGGGCAGCGAGTAGAGCTTGATGGGCAGGAGCTTGGCGAATACGGCAGTTGGCAGTAAAGTGGCCGTATACATTGCAGTGAGCATAGAAGCGGCATTGAATAGCAGTAGGGTGGTGATAGGTGCAAGTAGGGCAGAGCGGGTGTGGTCCAGTATATGCATGCTTTGCAGGCGGTGCATTGGCCACAGGCGCCGCTACTTGACGCTGTTGGGCAGGTACAGCTTGGATCGGTGCAGCAGTAATCGCACAGTTCTTGTTGGTGGAGCTGTTCTTTCTCTTGTTACTCGACGAGGTAGGTTCAGCAGTCGGTGCGGTAGTGGTGGCTTGATGTAGATGCTTGGAGGTCTTCTCCCACACCCCAGCCTTAACCCTTTTGTCATTGATTTCGGCGGCTAGCAGATAGGTTTCCTCGATCGTGGTAGTCTTAGCCGCTTGCATGAAATCAGCAACGCAGTCGGGCAAAGCTCGGATGTACTTCTTGATGGTCATCTCAGGAGTCTTGACCTGGTCGGGACAGATAATGCTGAGCTGTTTGAAGCGAGCAGTAAGGCCAGCATTGTCTCCATCCTTCTGATGTATGTGCCAAAATTCATCTTCAAGCTTTTGACGCTCGTGAGGAGGGCAGAATTCCTCCAGCATGACTTCCTTGAGCTCATCCCATGACAAACCGTAAGCTGCATCATTCCCTCTCTTGTTCCTCTCGGCCGTCCACCAGTCCAAAGCACGGGACTGAAAGACGCCGGTAGCGTTCAGAGTTCGAAGGTCATCAGGGCAACCACTTTGTCGTAGAGTAACCTCGATAGAGTCAAACCAGTGGAACAGTGCAGTAGGACCTCCTTCGCCTGTGAATTCTTTCGGCCCACATGACTTGAATTGTTTGAAACTGAAAGGTCTCGTGACAGCTTTAGGACCTTCAGTCCTCGATTCCTCGGATGATTTGCTGGCGTTCTCATAGACGTCACTCACAGTTTTTGCCACACTTTTCGCGATAATAGAGGCAAGACGTCTGTCCCTCTTTTCCTGACGAGAGAGCGTATGACGAGATCCAGACGACATTGTCTGCAATAGACATCGCCACGGAACTCAACACATGTATTCGAATCTCACCTCACACGTCTACTACTACTAAAGCTCAGTAACACGTACCATGTAAACACATATAGTCACAAAATCACAGAATTGCACAAAATCACATAACACATAGAGCACATAATCACAACACTCCTAAACACGTAAGCACAATAGCAAGAACACATATATTTTAGTCACTAGAGGTAGTCAGAAAACAGAAACCTAGTATTCAGAGTTTGCGAGTGTTCGAAAGTAGCGAAGTGCGAGCGATTTGGTTAATGATGTGTTGTGTGTTGTGTGTTTTAGCAGAAGCAACAGTGTTGGGTCGAAACCAAAAATACCTCAAAACGTTAACAAACAAGTAGAAAACACATAAAATCTTCATAAAGGTCGATAAATTAAAGGTAGATTGTCTGCGGCTAATAGACTTCGACTAACCAAAGTGGCTCGACTATTCGCAAGGATCCTGTGTGCACAATTACCTCCAGGACTATGCCTTTGCCTCGATTCTTGGGCGTTGGCACAATTCCCATTGGTTATATTGTGTCTTTAGATCGTTGGAGTCCATCGAACTTTGGTGGGAGTTTTTGTATAAAAGCGGGACGAGTCGTCAAGGTTAGGGTTTCACCCCTATCTTGCAACTTCTGTCCCTGTTTTTTATAAAATTTGAGGAGATTATTCATCAAAATATGGATTTCACTCCTAATTTGGTATGATTCTCCTCGTTTGTAACTAAAACGCAAGCTGATTAGGCAACTTTAGTCGAGAGTTTGCGGTTTTCACACCTATTCTCGGCCCCATTACCTGTTCATGACTTGAAAATTCGAGTGCAGTGATAGAAAAAGAGCGAGTGATAGTGGCGAGTTTACGCATACGCATGAGTTGGTCTGTTGGTTCTTAACTATAGACTAGGTCTCTAAGACTTCGACCCGGACTAGGTCGAGTCTTGCCTAATTCCCTATAGTTATGGCTCTGATACCAATCTGTCACACCCCAACCGATGGCGGAATCATCGGGGCATGGCACTGAGCGAAACAGATTGTCCAGAAGTTTCCATAACAACTATCATTACCATTTAATTAAAACAATACGTCCCATACCGTATCTTAAATAGTCAAACAAGTTATTACAGATAACATCAAAACAAATAATCTGTTCCGACAACTCAGATTTAAATAAGTAGCAATTGTTTATCTGCTTCTAGAGACCCTTAATACGTCATCTACAGACAACTATTTGTTGGGCTCTAAAGCTTTATTCTAGCTTCCATTTCCTACCACACATGCATCCTAAGCACCTGTCACATACGTTAAAATAAAGTCAATATATAAAGTGTAAAGGTGAGCATACAAGTTTGATAATAGCATATAGAGTTCGAATTCGTTTACGCATAACCAGCACGTACACATAGTGAAATGAAGCACGTTAGTTATTGAAGGGGTATGGTCCCAGATCTCGCGTCAGCACGACCGCGAATGACCATTACCCTCATCAAAAACCTCCAACAGCAATGAACTCTCCTGTGTCCGCGTGGGCACATGCGAACACTGCGGTGCAATCTGTCCAGTGATGAGAAGAATTACCTTAAGGACGGAAACTAATGTAACACATAGCGATGCGGCCCCGCACCGCATCCTATCAACATTTTCGTCACGACAAGGGATCTGGACAATAGGAACAGTCACTCAGCAGGCAATGCGACATAACACCGCATCCCGCGTGAATCATGGATGGAACAACCAACGCGGGAACAACATCAAGGACCGCAAGCAGCGATGCGGCTTGGCACCGCATCCTGCTTACAAGGCAAGTGGGTCTGACACCACAGTGCAAGTGGCACTGGGAACAGTCGCCTACTGGCCCACGTGTATACAACAGTCTGACACCACAGCAGGACGTGGCATCACCACAGTATCCGACAGGTCTGACACACCTGCAAATAGCTGTGCGATGTCAGGCTAGCTACTCAACTACCCTCCTCCACTCCTCGGCTATAAATACTGACCCCAAACCAGGTTTGAGGTATCACTTCTAAACTCTCTCAATACTACTACTATCACACTTTGCTTCCCAAGCAAACTATCGATTCTCACGCCGGAGAGTGGTAACAAGGAGCACCCCCCACCCCATCCTCCTTGTTGCGAGTCACGGTTTGTTTCCTTGTGCAGGAAACCCACCACCAGACGATCCAGCCAGCGATCCTCGGAAAGAAGGGATTAACCCTCTTGACGAGAACAGTGAGTTAACCTACCCGGTTAACCATTGTTTCATCATTGGCGCCCACCGCTACTCTTAACACTTTTTTCCAACCTTCCCTTTCTCTTCAAAGATCATGTCTGATCGTCAAAACAACACCACCGGGGATAACCTAAACCCCGCAAACCAAGGGCCTGCGGGAACCATTCCCCTAGCCCCAAATGCCGAACACATTGGCACATCAACACAAGGGGGCGCATCCCTTATGTTTGGGCACGATTTATCACAGTACGCTCCTGTGATACCTGCAGGCATGAACCTTCATGCCTGGTACGACCAACAAGCAGCTATGCTGGCTGCAACATATAACAGAGCTTGCGTAGAAGCGCAGGTATCTGTGGGACCCACCCCAGCACCACACACCCCTGCAGGTCGTACTTTACAGTACGAAGGCAAGGCCCCATCACATCCGGCCTCCAGAAGCAGGCACGAAGATCGCGGTTCCTCTTACTGCGATGTCCGCACACTTGATGAGGACGACTCCACATATGGGTCCCGCCACAGGAGCCATATACAGAGTCGCCTAGGCCCACACGGCGAAACTAGGCGACAGTCTACATCCCACCACGGCCTAGGCATTCACAGCCGATTGGGACCCCAGTCCCACCGTGAAGGGCAAGGCTATACTGAACCGGACGATGGTACATACCGCGCGGAATCCCATGCCACCAGCAGCAGACCGGGAGGACGCAACTACGTTCCTCCCACTCATCCCCGCACTACGTACCTCCGCGCTGCAAAGCAGCACCGCGGACAACCCTACAGGCCGAAATCGGCGGCCGAAAACTCCAAGTTCGTCCCAGAAATCGCCCACGCCGATGTCACCACCACAAAATTCCCATTAAACATTGGGAAGTACAACGGTTCGACCGACCCAGATGATCACAACAACATCTTCGTCGGTGCCGGGTGCAATGGTAGGTGGGATGAACCCACCTGGTGCCATTTTTTCCCACAGACCCTAACAGGTCTGGCCAGGGCCTGGTTCGATTCTCTACCACCCGGGTCACTGACCTCATTCGAGGACTTGCAAGAAAAGTTCCTCGCACACTTCAGTCAACAACGACGCCATGAACGTGATTCCATGGACGTCATGAACATCTGGCGCAGGGATAACGAATCACTTGAAGCATTCGTTGTCCGTTACAATAAAGAATGCCTAGAGATAGGCGATGTTGCCGACCAAATGGCGCGTAACCATTTCATTGTTGCCGTTAAAGACGAGCATATGGTTATGAATATCTCTGGCAAAGATGGTTTGCCTAAGAAGTGGGAAGATGTCATGGCTGCGGTCAAGACATACGCCCAGACTCAGCGGTCCCTAAGACCGCACATGTCAAAGGCACAACCCCAGGCGGAAGGCCAGTCTTCCCGCCAAGAGCCGAAGCGCAGCAATAAGCGCAACCGGGACATATGGAATCGTGGCAGCGATTCCAGACCATATGTCCCACGAAGCAACCAGCCCGACGCAAGGGCTACAATCAACGCCCAGCGTGAAAATCGGGCGTCAAAAAAGGAGTCTCGGGACCGCAGCTGGACCGAGATTAACCAGTCGCCAATTGACGTTCTTCTCACGGACGCACAATTCCTGCGACCGGCCCAACCGATGAAGTCCAAAAAGAACCAGGATCTCGCACTATACTGCGAGTATCACAAGGACAACGGCCACACAACAAACAGCTGCATCAGTCTCCGAATGGAGATTGAGCGAGCCCTAAAAGAGGGAAAACTGCAACACCTGTTGACAGGCGCATAAAAAGCTACCAAGCGCATCACTCCCCACAACGAGGGCACCTCCACGGGAAAGAAGACCATGTACGTAGCCTCTACCCACATGATTAATGGAGGAAAAGGAAGGCTGCGCAAGGCGGGAAGAAGACCGGAGAACGACTGGAAAGACGAGCAAGTCGTCTTTCCAAAAGTCCGAGGCGGCCCGCGCGATAGACGCGCTGTGGTTATCACAGGCCACCTGGCTCACTACTGTACCGAGTGATTGTTCATCGACCCAGGCAGTACATCCGATATTATATACGAGCAATGCTTCAACCAGTTCGATCAAGAAGACAAAGATCGACTGCAACCAACGGATTACCCGTTGGCCGGGTTTGCAGGGGAAACCGTATTCCCCCTGGGCCAGATTACTTTTCCTGTGCGCCTCACCAACGGGAGGCACACAAGAACGGAGGAGGTAAACTTCATGGTTTTACCGCACACCTCCAAATACGACGTACTTCTCGGGAGAGAATCCCAGGGCGATTTTAACATGATCACATCCGTCCCTCACTCTACTATCGGTTTCCCAACCGAGACAGGGGTCGCGATAATATACGCCAGAAGGGAAGTTTTGTCTACGGACGACCTGCGTCTAGCCAAGGTAGCAAGGCCCACCCCCAAAACGCAACCAGAAAAATGGGTGCTTAGCGCAAGACACCCAGACCAAACGGTCACGTTGGGCCATGCCTTGACACCTACCATCAGAGCGCGCCTGAAGCAACTACTCTTCAGGAACCAAGACATTTTTGCGTGGACACCCGCAGACATGACAGGGGTACCGCGCGACATAGCGCAACACTTCTTGAATACCATGCCAGGTATCAAGCCAGTGATCCAAGGCCAACGCCACCTTGGATCAGCAAAAAACGCGGCGATGGAGGAGCAGGTGCAGGAGCTGCTCTCCGCAGGGATCCTGCGGGAAGTCAAATACCAGACTTGGTTATCCAACCCAGTCATGGTAGAAAAACCAAGTGGGGGCTGGCGCATGTGTGTAGATTACAAAGACCTCAATAAGGCCTGCCCCAAGGATTGTTACGCACTTCCGGAGATCGACGAGAAGGTCGATAACCTCGCACCATTTCGATGGAAGTGCTTCCTTGATTGTTACAAAGGCTACCACCATGTACAGATGGCAATCGAAGATGAAGACAAAACGGCATTCCGCACTCCTACCGGGAACTACTGTTACACCAAAATGCCGTTCGGGTTACGCAACGCTGGCGCAACCTATCAAAAGTTGACGAACGACACTTTTCGCGGTCAAATCAGCAAAAGTGTCGAAATCTATATGGACGACCTGGTCGTCATGAGCATGGAGGAAGACACCATGCTCAACGATATCGAAAGAACATTCCAGACTCTGCGAAGCGTTAACATGAAGCTTAATCCAGGGAAATGCTCGTTTGGAATGGAAGACGGCAAATTCCTCGGATTCATCGTAACCAAGGATGGATTCAAGGTAAACCCGGAAAAAGTTCAGGCGATTGAACGCATGCCATCGCCCTCAACGATGAAAGAAATGCAACGACTAGCCGGCAAGCTAGCCGCACTAAACAGATTCTTAGCCAACCACGCGGCTAAGTCATACCCTTTCATCAAGACCCTGCGGAGCTGCCTAAAAAAGGAACAATTCCAATGGACCGTAGAGGCCGAAAAAGCTTTCCGGGAGATGAAAGAGTGTTTGATCCAGCTCCCAACTTTAACCGCACCACGAAAAGATGAGCCACTTATTCTATACTTGTCTGCCGCAGACAACGCGGTAGGCGCGGTACTCATAGTGGAGCGGGAAGGAGTTCAAACACCCATCTACTACATCAGCAAAATGCTCAACGACCCAGAGACAAGGTACTCCATCATGGAGAAATTGGTACTAGCACTAGTGCACGTATCGAGACGTTTACGACGTCACTTCGCAAACCACGTCATCACAGTGTTAACTAACTACAGAATCGGCCCGATCCTGTCCAAACCAGACATCTCTGGGAGGTTAGCAAAATGGGCAATTGAGCTGGGCGCACTTTCATTGAACTATAAGCCGCGCCCCGCAATCAAAGGCCAGGTTTTGGCTGATTTCGTTGCTGAAGTACCAGCAAACCGCATTCAAGAATGCGAAGAAGAACAAAATCCTACATCACCACCATCCTCCGCAGAAACCTGGGCACTATATACAGATGGTGCGTCCAACGAAGATGGTGCTGGTGCAGGTCTACGACTTGTCAGCCCCGATGGCCAAGAGCTAACATACGCAATCCGCCTCGATTTCAAAAGCACGAATAACGAAGCAGAATATGAGGCTCTACTGGCAGGCCTGCGTTTGGCGGTCAAACTCGACGTCAAACATTTGGAAGCACATGTCGACTCACTACTGGTTGCAGGGCAGATACGCGGTGACTATGCCGCAAAAGGGGATATCATGATCCTCTACCTCGAACAAGCCTTACAACTGAAATCACGGTTTACCTCCTTCAATATTCGCCATATCAACAGGAGTGACAACAAACCTGCAGATGCACTATCAAAACTTGCATCCACCAGCTTCCAACACCTGGCAAAAGAGGTACGCATCGAGATTCTGCAAAATCCTTCAGTACCCCTGCGCCAAGTCAATGTCATCCAGTACGGTACAACATCCTGGATGACACCGATAATTGCATACTTACAATCAGGTGTTACTCCCGAAAGCAAGGCAGAAGCATGCAAGCTACAATACAAAGCGTGTCATTACCAAATGGGAGACGGTATCTTATACCGCAAATCATACCTGGGGCCACTCCTACGATGCGTAAACCCCGAAGATGCCATATACCTTATCAAAGAAATTCACGAGGGAATATGTGGCATACACGCAGGCCCACGCATGGTCGTGGCCAAAATCATGAACGCCGGGTACTATTAGCCCGACATGCACCTGGACGCAGTCAAAGTCTTACGCAAGTGTATCAATTGTCAGCGACATGCTCCCAAGATGTTGCGTCCCAAGAACAACCTGATCCCTGTCACCACCGCATGGCCATTCCAAAAATGGGCAATCGATGTGGTGGGACCATTTCCAGACGCACCCGGTGCAGTGAAATTTATCATAGTGGCTGTTGATTACTTTACAAAATGGGTAGAGGCAAAGCCACTTGCATCAACCACCGCTATGATAACAAGGAAATTCGTGTGGGAACATATCATCTGCCGTTTCGGCCTACCAATGTGCATCGTCACCGATAACGGTACCAACTTCGCCGCTGATGACTTTCAAAAATGGCTAAAAGAGCTAAACATTAAACACATATTCTCCTCAGTGGCGCATCCGCAAGGGAACGGCCAAGTCGAGAGTATCAATAAAAGCTTAGTGGAAGGCATCAAAGCACGGTTGGGAACAACCAGACGCGGCTGGGTTGATGAACTCCCAAGTATTCTATGGGCTCACAGGACAAGCCCAAAAACAAGCAACGGTGTGACACCCTTCAGCCTGGTCTATGGCACTGAAGCGATGATCCCCGCGGAAGTAGGCCTCCCCTCACCTAGAATGTTGGCTATCAACAAGATAGACAACAATGAGGAACGCTGGGTTGACTTAGACCTCTTGGAAGAAAGACGCGAAAACGCTGCCATCAATGAGGCCAAATACAAAACAAAACTTCAAAAGTACTACAATGCACGCGTTCGCATTTGTACTTTCAACCCGGGAGACTACGTCCTTCGCGACAATGAGGCATCTAACGCGGAACACCCTGGGAAACTTGCCCCCAAGTGGGAAGGACCCTACCTCATCCAAGAGGTCTTGGGTAAAGGCGCGTATAAACTTCAAACACTGGAAGGTGAAACTATCGCACGCACATGGAATGCACAACAGCTTCGACGCTGTTATATGTAAGCCATGTTTTGTTTTTACATTCACCATGTAACCTATCAGGCCATGGGCCATTTGCAAATAAATAAATAGACGATTCAATGCAATATTGTTTATTTATTTCTATTATAAATGCGTGTTCCACTCTGAGGTATACACAAAAACAGATTAGCAAAATCTTCATTCGTGATACCCACACAGAGTGGTAAACACACGCAACTATTATAATAGGCCAGCAATGGCAACACTGTTTGTCCGACCAAAGACAAGTCTTCATACTTGCATATCATCTAGATATGCAAAAGGCAATTACAGGTTTAGTGTTACTCACAGTAACATTAAACTCTTACAAATTCAAACATGCAAGTAGTAATAACACTTGTACAAATTGAACGGAATAATTCTTTATATTCAAAAAATTCCTACACCTGCGCGGTGCACAGAGAATTTACATAAAGTTTTAAACAATTATGAGAAAAAGGCACGCAGGCCAGCCTAATCTTTCTTCGTGCCGCTGGAACCCTCACCGTCCTTGCTTGCCACAGAAGGTTTTTCCTCATCTTCTTCAACAGCATATAACACTCGCAAGCGGTCCACATAGTCCTCCGCTTCTAGACACTTTTCAAGATCCTCGAGACCAGAAAGGGTTGTTTCGTTATACGCCTCAACCGCAGCATCAAGAAGCGCTTCAGTATCCACGCCGTGGAACCCGGATCGCTCATCAGTATGTCCGCCCCGAGCTGCAACATTCAAATGACCAATACAACGGTTATAGCCAGCTTTAAAACCAGCATCCCGGGCACGCTCCTTGATCTCGTTAACACCTGATACAGTCTCAGGTGCGTCAAGGATGGCAGTAACAATCTGCGATACAAAAGTACAAAGGTTATCAAAGGAAAACATATAACAAAAATAACAAAAGCAACGAACGCTTACATGCCCGATCCCGCGCATACGCATCCATTCATGGTCAGCCTTGAGCAACTTAAGTGACGAATCAAGACTATCTCTAGCCTCCTTAGCCTCTCTTGCCCGCGCTTCAACCTCCTCAATGCGGGCAGAAACCTCCTCAATAGTGGCCCCCCGGGTCCGCACTTCAGCCTGGTAATAAAACAAAAACAAGTATACAAAAATAAACACTTGTGAAATGTACAAAGTCAAAAGCAAGAAACTTATACCTAGAGGCCCAAGATAGTATTGGTTAAAGTGGTGCGGTCAGCATTCGCCCCTTCAAGAGCCTTTGCAGTGCGGACCTCCGCCTCCTTGGCCTCTTCAAGAGCCTTGGCGAGGCGAGCTTCCGCCTCTTTGGCCTCTTGGGCAGCCGCAACAGCTGCTGTTTTCTCTTTAGCCAGCGCAGCATTTGCTGCCTTAGCATTGACAAGCTCCTGGCGAACACGAAAGAGAGTTTCATTCTGTTTGGCCCAAGAGTCTTTCCAAGCCTTGCGCTCATTAGAAAGTGTCTCGCGTTCATTAGAAAGAGATTCTTTCCAACTCTGGCGCTCAGTGGAAAGCAGTTTGGCAAGGGTACGAACCTGTTTAAGCTCAGCAGTTGCAGCTAACTCTTCAGTCTGCTTACGCTTTTCAAACGCAGCCCTATCCCTTTCAAGCTGCCCGACACCCTCACGTGCAGCCTTCACCAACTCCTCAGCCTCTGCACGCAAGCGCACATTCTCCTCCTCCCTGCGCCCCAACACCTTATAAGTTATAGTTTTCCATAATGGCATTGGCCATTACGAAACTCCCAACAAGCAGGGAGGAGAGTTGGTTAATCTGGGCTTCAGTTGGCAAGGCACGGGCCCGGTTGACTTCAAATGGGGTGCCCAGACCACCCAAAATCTCCCTACACGCGGAGGGATCAGCAGAAATGTCATCCCCTTGCATCACAGACCACAGAGGGTGGTGGTAAGCCATGGCCCGATCTTCCGTATAGGTGCGGTAATAATACTCCAATTCAGACTATTCAGGCTGAATAGGAGTCTCTACGAAATCCGCACCTCCGGAACCGGAACCAGAAGCCTTCTCAGCAGCAGGAGACTTTGGCTTTTCAGTATAAGCAAATTTCAAGTTCAGATCATCCGCATCCTCTGGGGTAATGACATTGTCATGGGAATCTACCGTGTCATGGATCTGGGCCGCAGACCCCTTCCCAGTATCCTCCTCCCGCACAGAGGGCTCAGGCGTAGCAACCTTATGAACCCCCACACCCGCAGCAGTGTCATGTGGGGGAGGAGGAGGAGGAGCATCAAAGATGGAGAACCCTTCATCTTGGGGTTCTGCAATCAAAGCAAAAACACTTTAAATTACAAGTTCAAATACAAATTATTTGACCAAGTAATACATCACGTACCAGGAACAACCGCAGGCTTCTTTTGTCCCACAAAAGCCCTGCGTCTGACCTGAATCTTCGGCTTCTTTCCCTCACCAGCGTCAACAGCTTTCCCCGCTTTCCTTTTCTTCTCATCAGCAGCCTTTGAACCCGTAGTGGTTCCACCTTTGGCCGCACCAGCACCTGGAACACCCAAGCCCTCAAGGGTGTCAGATACTACCACGTAATCGGTATATCTGCGGAAATGAGATCGAGAGATACCTGCTGCTTGCGGAACCAAAGGCGGAACCACAGGAGCTTCAGTTTTCTTCTTGCCGCGACCCCGCACGGGTTTATCAACTTGTTTCTTCTCTGCATGCTTTTTGGGGGCACCCTTTGACTCAAACTTACCAAGGGCCCCAAGAGTACCTTCATGAAGAATGTCAGCAACATGAAACTTATAAGGCAAGAAAAGAAGGCTACGAATTATACCTTTGCCTTGCGGCGGGGGTGCATTCAGTGCCTCGCGTGTAGGAACGCGGAAGTTATGAAGAATGGTCAAATTAAACCCTGCACCTTCAGCAGTCTGGACAATATCAACCATGCCAGTAAAGGTTAGATCAAATATCTTCCACAGCTCAACAACTTCTTCTGATAATACAAGTTCAAATTAATAAGCAAACAAGGGAATAATAAAACCGCGTAAGGGTAAGAACACTTACCACCAGTTTTCTCCCGCACAACGGGCCTTGCATGCTTATCGGCCCTAGTCAATAACACCCGCAGCATCCACAACTCGGTGTTCTTCAACAGCCTATGCTCTATAGTCTTCAACCGTGGGAACCACTCCGCATTCCCCGCGTTAGGAATGGCAATGTCCTCCGCAGGGATAGGCTCATTAACATTCCGCAAAGCCATGTTGAGAACAACCGCGGCAGCTTTAACATAGAAGAATTTGCTCTTCCACTTTGTAATACACTTGGGAGGGGTCATCAACTTGATACTTCCGTACCGTTCTCGGAAAAAGAAGAAACCTGTGTTCACCGTCAACTGATAAAACCCCCGGAAATTATCAACGGTGACTGGCAAACCAAGGGCACGAAAAGTCGATTCAAAGTGTCTAATACGAATAAACCCAAAAGGACTCATCTGGGAGATATGAACCCTGTAATACTCCAAACACTCAGCAACAAAAACGGTCAATGGTAAACGAAGGTTACCATCAACGAAAGAATCGGCCCACATGGTCACGTGACCGGCTGGAGCACAAGCACCGGTATCACCGTCTTGGGGGTAAACAGCCCCAAACTCGGAGGGCATTTGTGTACTGATCATCAGTTGGTCGAACGACGCTTTCGACCACTTCAAAGGTGGCAAGCCACCACAAGGAACACTACCACCATCATCTTCTTCTTCCCCGGCCACCGGAGAAGAGGTTTCAGGGTTTTCACCCTCCACATTATGTGGGTTAGATGGTTCAGCCATCAGAAATATGAAGAAGAGAAGTATCGAGTTACACAAAAACTCAGAAAACTCAGAAAGTTGCCGGAAAGAAGACAGATTCACCGGAGAAGACGAAGAGAGCACACCCCTTTTCACCGGAGAAATTTTTCAAATTTTGAACAAAGTGAGGGGAACCCAAGCGGTTTCCCCTTATATACTCATCGCAATTAATGCGATAGAGTAACCGACTTACAAAGTTCAAAAAGGGCCACTTACGTTTCGCCACGTGTTCAGCGACCTTTCAGCTGACGGTTATCACACGCGCGTGGCCGCCCACGCGCCTGACAGAATTGACCTTTATACTACTTGCTACAGTGCAGTTATGACCTCGGTCAATGCAAACGTCCTTTCAGAACATCACATGTCAGAATTCTACTAACTTTCAACAACCCACACGTGCCATCAGCCACGTAGACAATACAAAAGCGACAAACATTATCCAAACTTAAGCGGCATGCGGTTTCTCTGGTTTACCGCACCATAACCCATACCGCATGTCGTTTTTTACATACACCTCAAAAAAGGAAAATATATATCTTTAAATTATATAAGGGGGTATAAGCAATAACAGCACATACCCACGCGCACACGTGGAATATGCGGAGAGGACACACACCAACCCGCACAGGTGTGTCAGATACTCAGAACCAGCATGGTCCTTTGGACTGCGAAAACCGCTTCTCAGGATGCGATAAACCGCACTCCATATAAGCTCCTCCAAGCTTCAAAACCCTCATTTCCGGTTCACAACCACAGAGGGAACGCAAACAGCTTCTCCTTAAGGAAAAGGACAAGTATGCTGAGCAACCGCACATCAGCAACCCTGTCTCCTGAACCTTCAAGAGCCACGTCCAGGCTACAAGACTTCTAGAAGCGAGTTCTTTGCTGCAAATCGCAACCACTCGAGAGTAGTTACTACGAACCGCAACTATGCGAACGGTAGCTACGGAAGAGCCACAACTAACGCACCATGCGGAGGAGCAAAGCTACTTCAAGGAAAACTGTTTGTCAACTAAGCATTAAGGAAAGTGGTTACAAAACGAATGCGGAAGAGTTTCAACCAACTTCCCAAATATCCATGGTGATCTCCTCCGGCAACACCACTTATACAAAAGCTACTTTCCACAAATGCGTGAAGGAAAGTAGCTCCAGAACAGTGGTAACAAGTCTGCTTATGACTAGTTACCCACCTATGGACCGCATAGAATAAACAATGGTGGGCACAACCCTACCTATGACCATGTTTATCTGCCCATAGTCCAGATTCACATTGTTCGACCAAACACGGCCAACAATGGCGCAACTACCCCACGATCCTCAAACGAACATGGCCAACAAGGTACGGCAACGAGGTAACCGCAAAGAACGTGCGGTTACTAGAGAGCTAAGCCTCAGAGGACGTGCGGTTACTTGAGAGATAAACCGCAGAGGACGTGCGGTTACTAGAAAAATAAACTGGAGAACATGAATACCCCACAAAACAGGGTTCATCATTGCATGTCCAGTCGCTAAACATAGAGCTTGAGCAAAGTACTTACAACTTTGCACTAGCTGACGCAGAGGTTACAACTAGACTGACGAAGACACATCTTCAGTCACGATCTCAAAGGTTGGTTCGAACCCTGCTAACACCTTCAGTCACCGTCTCAAAGGTTGGTTCGAAACACCAACAGGTGGCTGATGACATCAAAAAAAGGTAGACTAAGAGTCAAGTCCTTGGCTGAGAATTCCGCATCAGACGAAACTTACTCACCAGACACCCTTCTCAAAGGAAGGAACAATCCACTAGAAAGGCCTACTACTTACTTAATTAACCTTCTAGACAACATAGTCCAGTATCCCTCCCACATGCAACTCGCATACGGAAGGAACACTAGACTGGGGGGACTTGAAGGGGTATGGTCCCAGATCTCACGTCAGCACGACCGCGAATGACCATTACCCTCATCAAAAACCTCCAACAGCAATAAACTCTCCTGTGTCCGCGTGGGCACATGCGAACACTGCGGTCCAATCTGTCCAGTGTTGAGAAGAATTACCTTAAGGACGGAAACTAATGTAACACATAGCGATGCGGCCCCGCACCGCATCCTATGAACATTTTCGTCACGACAAGGGATCTGGACAACAGGAACAGTCACTCAGCAGGCAATGCGGCATAACACCGCATCCCGCGTGAATCATGGATGGAACAACCAACGCGGGAACAACATCAAGGACCGCAAGCAGCGATGCGGCTTGGCACCGCATCCTGCCTACAAGGCAAGTGGGTTTGACACCACAGTGCAAGTGGCACTGGGAACAGTCGCCTACTGGCCCACGTGTATACAACAGTCTGACACCACAGCAGGACGTGGCATCACCACAGTATCCGACAGGTCTGACACACCTTCAAATAGCTGTGCGATGTCAGGCTAGCTACTCAACTACCCTCCTCCACTCCTCGGCTATAAATACTGACCCCAAACCAGGTTTGAGGTATCACTTCTGAACTCTCTCAATACTACTACTATCACACTTTGCTTCCCAAGCAAACTACTGATTCTCACGCCGGAGAGTGGTAACAAGGAGGACCCCCACCCCATCCTCCTTGTTGCGAGTCACGGTTTGTTTCCTTGTGCAGGAAACCCACCACCAGACGATCAGCCAGCGATCCTCGGAAAGAAGGGATTAACCCTCTTGACGAGACCAGTGAGTTAACCTACCCGGTTAACCATTGTTTCATCAGTTATCGACATAGATCCATCGATACCAATGACTGCGGGTTGACTGCCCGAGGCAGTTCGCAATACATGATTACCACCGTAATCCATGCAAGTAAAAGATCCTTAACAACCCCCGTGTGAACGGGTGCTGAGTCCAAACTATAGTACTATCGTTGCTAAGGCAGGTAGACATCATTCCATGTGTAAACATAACAAACAAGCATTCATAAGCCACGTATAACATGCGTAAATGGTTTAGCATTAAAATAGCTTGAGTAGTGTGATTGTTGTAGTTTGAATATTCGTAACGTATGTAACACCCAAAAGTGCTAAAGCCAAAAAGGGTTCGAGTATACTCACAGCGATTGTGGATTGAAGGGAGCGCTTGTCAGCGAGTACGGTTAGCCTGAATAGATTCGATAACGTAAGGATAAGAGGAGCGTAAAACAGTACAAAGTGAGTGTGGTTAGGATGGCTGATCGTGCGGATCAACTATCCGTGCGGGCGAACTATCAGTGCGGATGGTGATGCGAGCGGATGGTGATCCATCCGGATAAGCTATCCGTGCGTGCGAGCTGTCCGTGTGGATGGTAATCCGTGCGGATTAGTCGCGCGTGCGGATTGCTTATCCGTACGGACAAGTTGTTCGTGCAGATAAACGTTCAAGTGGATTGTTTCTTCCTAAGGATGTGTTTGTGTATGATGGCTTGTGCTTTGGAGTTTTCGTTGTAGCATTTAGAAAACATTTAAGTGTTTCTACCTTTCAAGCCGGTCGCGCGGACAACAATCCGTACGGATGGCAGTCCGTGCGGACAATGGTAATCCGTGCGGACAGTCTGTGCGCGCGGGCAGAGACAATCCGTCCGGATAGCCTGTCCGTGCGGACGACTTGGCCGTGCGGATGAACACTGTTTGAATTTATTTTAAGGCCTTAGTATCTCATGATCCGAAGAGTAATCCATTTAGAGGTCGTCCGTCCGGATTGCTCATTCGTCGATACTCAAACCTTGTTTGGAAAGTGGGTCCCAAGGGTGGCTCGTCCGGGTGACAACCCGTCCGTATAGCCTGTATGTGCGGACAGCTTGTCCGTGCGGACAGCTTGTCCGTGCGGACAGCTTGTCCGTGCGGACAGCTTGTCTGATTGTTCCGTTCGTCTACACTTGGTTTCTGTTGTCGTTTATCGAGACGTTCTGATTACGTGGCAACCACTTGGAGTTGTATTCTCACCCGCACGACTAGACCGGTCAGGAACCACCCTAACTTGGCCTGTCGGCAACTCAGAACAGTCGTTCCGGTTGACCCCGAAATCAGGTGTCTGATGGGTAGAATCCAGATCTAGGACTAGTGCATCACTATTAACGAGTAGAACACTAGAACCGATCAGATTCGTACCGATTTTAAGGGTAAAAGAAGGAGAGAACTTAGGTTTATTTCTTTCAACTCTTTTATCCTTAGAAAAGTTTAGATTTAGGTGAAGTTATTGTGAAATCTTATGGAAATCGTTCAGATCTGAGTTATTCTTGGTGGAATGAGGTCAAGCTTGAAGTTCATAAGAACTTCATGATGACGTCACTCAAGAATACCTCAAATCTTGATGATTTCATGGTTAAAAGTGGAGATTTGAAAGATGGAAAGGTGTAGTGATCAAGAATGTACAAGAATTAGTGCAAGATCTTACCTGGATTGAGAGAAATCTGAGAAAAATTGAAGAATGCGTGTGGTTTAGACGTCACTTGCCAAAAGTGGAAAAGTTGGAGAGTGACCCGTGTATTTATAGGATGCCAAAAAAGGGAAAGGGTGAGCCGTGCGGATGGCACGTACCCGGATAGGCTATCCGCGCGGATAGGTCACCCGTGCGGATTGGCAATCCGTGCGGATTGGCAATCCGTGCGGATTGACCATCCGTGCGGATGTCGCCTGATTTGGTGCGTTCGGTGCGCTTTTGCTTCGGTTTCGATTTGTGAGCGATTCGATAGGGTTTCCTAGTCAAATTACTTTCAGTCCCAACTACTTCTTATATGGTTCGACTCGGAGTTTGGGTTCGGGTTCGCTTATATTCGAGTTAGACTTCGAGTTCGATTGAGTTCGCTTGATTATCACAACATAACATAAAATAAACATGCACAGGTAACACGTAAGGCACAGACACACGTATAAACACAAGTAAAATACACAGTTCGAGTTACGGTTCGATGTCGATTTGATTAGCATAGCTCGATTAACTTTATCGCATTGTTACTACCTATCATTCTCAGTCGTAGGTCGATTGAAATACGATTAACACGATTCGATTATTGAAATGAACGACACTTACTCCACATAATATAAATAAAATAAAAACATTTCTACGAGTCAAGTCGCGCGAAATCGGTCGTTGACTTTGACCTTGACTTTGACTTTCACTCGTGAGAACACGGGGTGTTACAAACCTGTAATCACATGTTTAGAGTTCATAAGAGTGTACATGACCAAAAGAATTGTGAATGTAAAGAAGATTCAAGCTAAAGCTCATGGTCCATTAACTCCTCATGCTCAAGAAGTGTTTAATAAGATCAAAGAAGAAGCCTCACAACTGAATGTTTTAATGGTGGATGCCGTACAGTACCATGTATGTGTATTGCAGTTTGACCAAATAAGACCCTTTAGTAGGTGAGTAACTCAATGTTGGATACTGATTTTGTGTAGGTGAATAGCTCAAGATCCCAGTGTGTTGTTAATATGAAGGATAGAACATGCACCTGCAGAAAGTGGGATTTAACTAGCATGCCATGTAAACATGCAGTGGCTGCTATCAATGATATGGCCAGGAATGATATTAGGAGAGGGGTGCCCGAAGAATTAGTTGATGAAGTGTATTGGTTATCCACTTGGAAGAAGGTTTATGAAAATGTGATTAGTCCAATTCCCGGGCCTGAGAATTGGATACCCTCACAATGTCCCACCAAACTTCTGCCTCCCAAACACCATAAGCAGGTTGGGAGGCCACAAAAGAAGAGAAAGAAATCAGTTGGTGAGGCTGAAGTTGAAGCTCATTTTGATAGTGAGGGAAAAATGACCAGGAAGGGCAATACAACCAAGTGCAGCAAGTGTGGAAATTTGGGACACAACAGTAGGACATGCAAGGGGCAGGGTGGGGAGAATGTTGTACATGCACCAAGTGAGGATCAAGTTGCAGGTGGAGAAAACAAAACCAGGAAGGGCAAGTGTAGCAAGTGTGGAACCTTGGGTCACAACAGTAGGACATGCAAGGGCCAAGGAGGGGAGAATGTTCAAGAATCTCAAACTGTATCACAAGGTGCACCAAGTCAGAGTGAAGCTTAGTTTATGCACTTCAACTATGCAGTTTATGTTTGTTTAACCTGTTTATGTAGTGCAGTTTATGGTTTAAGACTTGTTTATGTATGGTTTAACCTGTTTATGTAGTGCAGTTTATGCACTTCAACTATGCAGTTTATGTTTTGTAACTGCAGTTTATGTTTGTAATGCAGCTGCAGTTTATGTTATGCAGTTTATGTTTGTAATGCAGCTGCAGTTTATGTTTGTAATGCAGCTGCAGTTTATGTTATGCAGTTTATGTTTGTAATGCAGCTGCAGTTTATGTTAATGTATCATACACAATTACACATTGAGTCTTAACCACAACTAAATTTCATTAAACGTATCAAACACATTGAGTCTCATCCAATCGGTCAATACAAACATTTAAAACCCTAACAATCTACTTCCAATGAGCATCATCATTTGACCATTCGGAGTCAGAAGAATGCTCCCCCGGGTACGGATCATGGTACCAATCATCCTCCGGTGGTTGAACTGCACATTCCCACCTATCCCTTTCCAACTCTTCTGAGTCGTAGTCCGCTGCTAGATCTGGAAGAGATGCTTCATACTCTGCTGTCAACACTTCTATCACAGCATCATAGTCATCAAACCACTCCTCCTTCAGCACAGACGGCACCAAGTCCAAGTCATTGTCAGCCACTTCCTCAACCAATTCGTTATTCTACACATCAACGGCAACATTCATAGCATTAAACTGATACTAACAAAAACTTGTTCAATGTTAATTCATACATTAACCAAAATTCATTACATTAAGAGACTCTTACATTAAACTAAAAATACACATAAACAACCACAATCATTAACCAACTAAACAATAAACACATCTTCAAAAACATCACTTCGTTGGCTTTCTTAATTGCCAAATCATCTTTCTTTTCCATGCTCCTTAACAATGCGGGTATTACCTTCTCACAAGCAGAGCATGAATTTGAAGGTGGAGATGAAGGTGTATCAGCCCACCTTATAAATCCACAATCTTTCTTCTGTAAAAACACATCAATCAGGAAATAGCCATATAATTAACTTCAATCTTTCTTCTATAATTTTAACTTACACAGCATAAGAAGCGTCGATTTGGGTTAGCTTCCGTCTTTGATACCTTGTACCAAGTAGGTGCACCAAAAGAACACAGGAATTGAGAAGGTTCCCCCGCCAGCAGATTTCTTGTTGGAGCTTGAAGCTGATTTTTGAGACATCTTCACAATCGTTTAAGGAGAGTTTAAGACTGGATCGATCGATTTGGGAATTGGGGTTAGGGTTCGTATCAGATCAGTGGTCTTATGAATGAGTTTGATCAATTTAGGGGATAAGGGATTATATGTATAAGGTCATTAAGGGTATATTGGACATTTAACAATAGTCAAACAGTCAAACAAACGGCATCTTGATAGAAGGACTCAGAGTGTTATGAATTAATAAAGTCAGGGGCTCAAAAATCCAAAAAATGAATTTAGGGGCTCAGGTTGATGTTTGGGACATACCACAGGGACGCAAATTGTATTTTACTCAATAAATAAACTCAAAGAGATGGATGGTTTCAAAATGTCCAATACTTCAGGGTCTTTTAGGTAATTACACTTTAAATTTGGACCAAACCTGTAAGAAAATTAATATAAACAACGTCCGCATAAGAAAACTTTGAAATTTTACGTTTGTTGAATTGAAGGCTTGCTTTGATTTCTGCAACGTAATACAGGTTACCTCTCTCTCTCTCTCTCTTCTCGTTCCTGTTTACTCAAATATTTGAGGTTAAATGTCTAATTCGTAGTATACTTATAATATGTATATGTATATGTATGTTTCCCTATTGTTCTAGGGTTCTTCGCTAATTCCTCATTTAAGCCCTAATTTGTTGCCAAATTGCTTAAATTAATGTAAACTGGTAACTTATAACTTATTGCTGCATATGTGTTTGGGTTATTATTATTATTGCGGTATTTTGGAATTGAATTCGTATTTGAGGTTTGAAGTTGCAATCTCTGTGGTTTTGTAATGCCACATTGATCAAATAAGTTATGTTATGGCTTCTAAATGGATATTGTTGTTTATAAATCTTTTAGATGCTAATTTGATATAATATTTGTTTGATTTCTTATATGCTTTAACTTTTAAGCACATTGATATCAGTTGTTGAGTTGAACTGTTGAAGTTGAAACTCTTACTTCTGGTGCCTTTTATTTATATCAGTTAGTTACCTCACTCACTTTTACATGCTTAAATTCTTTTGAAGTTTTGAGTGGATTAATTAGTTGATTAAGCATAGGTTTCTTTTCAGCTTAAATAGTAGGGGTGGCAAAATGGGTGGCTTGGGTAGGTTTGGGTAATGGGTTAGGATGGGCATGGGTTAGAATGGGTTTGGGTTAAGATGAGTTTATTAAGAGATGGGTTAGAATGGGTTTAGGTCAAGATGGGTTTTTGTCAAAAAAATTCAAAAAAATTCAAAAAATTCAAAAAATTCAACAAATTCAAAAAAAATTCAAAAAAATTCAAAAAAAATTCAAAAAAAATCAAAAAAATAAAAAAAAATAAAAAAAATAAAAAATTCAAAAAATTCAAAAAAATTCAAAAAATTCAAAAAAATAAAAAAAAAAATTCGAAAAATTCAAAAAAATTCAAACATTTCAAAAAATAAAAAAAAAATAAAAAAAACTTTGGGATTGCAGGCCATCATCAGAAAATTAAAAAAATTAAGAAAGTCAATGTGTAATAGTTCCAAGACTGAACTGAACTGTACCAAGACTGGAAAAATTATACGTTCGCTCGCTGCCATTGCATCCGAGAAGTACTTCACGTTGGACAAACCCGAACCCAATGATCTGTCGTCATTAGATTTATCAAGATTCTTCAAACCAATCATTAAAATTATAAAAACAAGATATATTTACAAGTGTAATGTAAACAATCAATAAAAAATTTAAATGAGCTATCACCTCAATTAGAAAAATATAAGTCAAATACACCATTATAAAGAGTTTATTTCACATGATAATAAATGTATCTTATTGACAGAAAGTTAGAAACTACTCTTTCAAAATCTAAAATCCCAAATTAGGTGGAGTGCAAAATATAGACAAGTTGTGGGAAGAAATGCCAAACCAAAAAAAAAAAAAAAACTTACAGTCCACCGATAGCGATAGCAGCTCCAACAGCAAACACAGTGCCACCACTAGCACCATAAAACATTTCCAATTCCCTAAAACTTATAAATTTAATATACTTTTTAAAAAAATAAATAAATGAACCATGTTGGAGAATCTTACTAAGGCAAAGCAGGATCTTGAAAGTAAGCATCAGAAAACTGGTCATCAAAGTGTTGTTGCAGACATGAACTTTCATTTGCATTGATCAACCATTGTGGAAACTCCATAATTTGATCAAACTGATTAATAACATCACACTCATCCCCTTCATCTGCTTCAATTTTCATGGTGTTCAAGAAACTGCACCATCTAGCTGATGTCACTAAATTAACAGTATCATTCCACTCAATTTGATGTTGTTCACCTAATGATCTAATCTCCTCCATCTCCTCATCATCCATGGCATGATGTAGATCACATGACGATATCGGTTTCCCGATAGCTTGTCTCTCTGCTGTTCTTGCCCAGCAATACCCCTCTGCAATTAAATTTATTGTAATCATAGGAAAATGTCAGAAAAAAAGAAGAAAAATGAGTTGGAAAACAAAGAAAATTTAGAAATATACCGAGAAAACATGCGACCCAAATTCCAATAGCCTGTTACAACTTGTGAAGTTCGGAAACCGGGCTCCACTGACTCAAACAGAAAAAAAATGCAGTTTCAACCTGTTTACGACTTGTGAAGTTCGGAAACCGGGCTCCACTGACTCAAACAGAAAGCTAGGAACCTCTCGATCGTCTTCATTAACCAGGCAGCGGTAAGCGAGCACTGGCGTTAGGCATGGAAACAACCTGCCATAAAATGATCTTGGCACGCCCCAAACATAACAAAATACTACGTACAGGCATTTAATCAATCATATAATGTACCATAATGTAAGCAAATACTATTAATAGAGTTGTTAAAAGAATTTTAATACATATTAAAAAGCTCCCTACTACAAAAAAAAAGACACGAACTGCAATATCGGCATCTTTTTCATCCCCTTTGCTGTTTCAGATCACCTTGAATATATCCTCCACCCTGAAAAGAGAAGCGTCAAGTTCTTCACCCTGAAAAAGTGATTGGAAGATAATGTTTGGTGGCGTAAAAAAATTTTTTCTAAACATGTACTACTTTATCGGTATGGTAGTCAACATTACCTAAACGTGGCTATCATCATATGTCGGATACAATGATTCAATATCTTCTGCAAGTCCTTCCTCGATATCATTCTCGTTTTCATCATCTGGATATGCAAAAAGAGTAAAATATTAATTAACATTCTATACATAGTGAAGTCATAAATAGAACGAACTTAATACCTTCTAAATCAAACAACCAATCACGGGTGCATAGCAAAGCCTCAACATTCGATGAGAGTAATGAAGATCGATATTTACTTAGAACCCGACCCCCAATACTGAAAGATGATTCTGAGGCAACGGTAGTGATTGGGATGCTCAATATATCACGAGCCATGAGAGACAATTGAGGATATCTCCCTTGATTATCCTTCCAATACTGTAAAATGTCAAGTTCTTCTTTTCTATTAAGTCGATCCTCCTCCAAATACATGTCTAGTTGTGATTTTTTTTTCTCGACATTCCTAAATTCGCCTGTAAATGACTCAAATCCATCCATATCATCAGACGTATCAACACAAATATTTGAACTCCTGGCTGTCGAAGAAGTTGTTCTTGACAAAACACCATACTCCGTATCATATAGCTTATGTATCCCTTTGAAAATAATATCCAATTTCTCTTTACATACTTTCTCTTCCATGTTAAGCTTTTGGAAAAAAAACTCAACAAGCTCAAACTTATATCGTGGATCTAGAACAACCACAAAAGATAATATCATGCTATAGTTTTCCCAATATTTATCAAATTTCTTTTTCATTTCTTTTGCCATGTCACTTATCACCTTATCAACATTGTCCAACTGATCTTCAATACACTTTTGAATCTTCCACACATTATAAAAATATAAGTTGGAAGTAGGATAAGAGTTACCAGAAAACAAAGTTGTGATGTTATGGAAGGGCTTAAAAAATTCTGTGATTGTTTCCACCCTTGTCCATTCCTGTTCTGATGGGAAAGTCTTATACCTCGAATCAACAAGTGCTAGCCGCTCATATGCATTACGATAGGCCAATGCACTATCGAGCATGAGATAGGTAGAATTCCATCTGGTTACAAATATCTTGATGCACTTTTTTCCCGCATTGTAATGACAGTTGGTGTACACATTCTGCAAACTTGTACTTTCTATCAGAACTTCCTCTAACATACTTCACCGACTCTCGAACCTTTTCAATGGCCCCTTCAATCACCTTTAATCCTCCTTGAACAATAAGATTTAACACGTGTGCACAACAACGCACATGCGTAAAATCCCCATCACAAAGTAAAACACGATTCAAACGAAAATGACTGTTTAAACAATCTACCAAAACATCATTATATTTGGCATTATCTACTGTGATCGTAAACACCTTTTTCTCAATACCCCAATTTCCTAAAAAATTAACCAAGTACTCTGCTAAAAGTTTGCCACTGTGTGGAGGTGGTATAACTTTAAAGTTTAGAATTTTTTTTCTTAGAACCCAACTATCGTCAATATAATGAGCCGTCAATGCCATATATCCATCAGTTGTGATAGAGCTCCATAAATCAGTGGTCAGGCATATTCTACTAGTTATCTTTTGCAACTTTGCTTTCAGTTTTGTCTTCTCTCTATCATATATTTTTAAAACATCCGCCTTCGCCGTGTTTCTTGTTATAGGAGTCACATCTCGATGTAAAAATTTATGTAAATCTCGTGTCCCCTCATGTTCAACATAACTAAAAGGATAGTTGTGTTTAATGATAGAATATGCTAATTTTTCCCGATACATTGCTTGATCTAAAGGAGCACGTTGTCTTGGTGGGCTGGGTTCATCAAAGTAGAAACACTTAGGTATGTGACGTTTCATAGTAGTTGTTCCCTTGTTAGCCTTAAACACCTTTCCACAACCATTACAACTCGTTTTCTTAATCCCATCTTGTCCAGGTGGTATTTTCTCAAAATAATTCCAAACTACTGAATGGTCTTTACTCGAACTGAATGAACTAACTTCATCTTCGAACTCGGGATTAGTCGACATAATTTGTCTCCTACAAATAAATAAACACATATACTCTATTAATCATTCTCTATAGAATCAATGATAATCGACTAATTCTAAAAGTCAACTTAACAAAATAACGATAACCAAAGAAAGTACCAAATCCAAGAAAAACCCTAAACCACTTGAACTACCACTAGATATACAAACTGTAAAAATCCATAGAATTTGATATCTAAATGCCCTAATCACTTCAACTGCCACAATCTATAATTCTATAATCTATATACAAATTTCAACAATCTATAGACTTTAATATCCAAATTTCAACTGCCACAATCTGACGTTTTTTTTATTTCGTTACCCTTTTTTTTATTGAAACGTTACCCTAATGCGGATTTTCTAGATCCGCCACTGACCCTGACCCCCCCCCCCCCCCCAATATCACAAACACACACAACCACTTGTTTAAACATATAGGCATGACATCTCAAATCTACTGGACTGGTAGTTGCAACTCAATTCTATAAAAGAGCTTAACAAACAAGCCATATATATATCAAAATAAAGTAATCATGTATTGACATCAGATTACTAGCAAGCACAGGTAAAACATAACAACTGACAACAAAAACATGTCAATCCAAACGTCACAACCGAGTAAGCAAATCATCAAACACTTGGTGGGCATGAAACCATATTTTCTAAACCATAGCAATTTCAACATTTTCACCATCAGAAAACTTCAATTAAAAGGCAACGCAAGTGCAATTTCTTCATTTAGTTACAAGAACTACAATCACACAATCAAGAAACGCAAATGGTTGTTGCAGAATTACCTGTAAACAGCTAAAAATGCGTCTTCAAAGGTTGATTGTGCATAGTAGAGAGGGTGTTAACGTTTAATATGGTGATGAAAGAAGGAAGGAAGACCGAGTCACGTGATGACGAGGTTTGAAATCGACGAAGATGGTGATTTAGAGTTTAATCCACGAAGGGGATTCAAAAGCGTCACACAACTCCCGTTTCCATGAAGTCTGATATGTTTTAGACTTTTAGGTTGGATAGTGAAAAACCCATCCTGACCCATGTTAGAATTTAGATGAGTATTTTAAAACCCATTCTAACCCATCTTGACTAAATTCTCAGCCCATTATGACTTATTTCATTTTTTAAAAAGGCCCAAAATAACCCAAAATATCATGGTTGGGTTTTTGTTGCCACCCCTATTAAATAGTCATAGTGGTTGATATATCACCTCTTTTCTGAGCCACATTATTGTTCATGTTGGTACTTCTTTTCGTGTTTATGTAACTGCATTATATTTATTTCAATCAAAGTGCGTGGGTTGGGTAACGGGTCACATGTGTAGAGTTCTATACGGGTTAGAATTGTTATCATAATAATATATATTCTGTTAAAAATATAAAGCAACTTGTTGATTTAGGAGGTTTTTAAGAATTTAAAATCACTTTGGATGACTTTTTGACCCCTTATACATGTTTCCTTTCTAGCCAAGTTGTAAATTTTCGCCCATTCGACACTTCTAATATCACAAACACATCCTGATTTCACATTTCTTATATGTGTGTATGCAATCGTGCAGTGTATGTATAATTCTCTGGTCAATGGAAGAGTCAACTCAGAGAAGAGAAAGACTAAAAGCTATGTGATTGGAAGCTTCAAAGGAGGATGCAACTCATAATAAAGATCATTCAGCTAATTTGTTGGTGATCTATATATATTCTTGATTTCACCATTTGAACGTGAAAGTTTACATCTCTATGTGAGTTGTTGGGGCTTAAACGGATAATCATTGAATCTGTGGTTATTTAATTGACCTTTATAAGATGATTGGATTGGAGGCAAAATACTTTTGAGAGATTGTCACTAAACAAGTATTATAATTTGCGAATTGATGCTATGTTTTTATATATGTAGCAATATGAATATCAAATGGGTGATCATGTTGTACAAGTCTAAACGGGTCAATTTTACTAACCATTTTAGTCAAATTATATTACTTCTTAATTTTAATTTTTGAGTGATCGACTTAGGAGGTTTTATGAATTACAAATACACTTTGAGCAACTTTCAGCTTGTTTGACCCGTTCCCTTTTAAGCCATCTAAAAAGCATTATTTTACTCATTTATAACTGGAATTGACCCAATCAGTAAATGGGTTGAAATTGTCACTTCTTATGCATACAACAGTAGTTTGATTTTCTTTATATTCATTTTTCTTATGTTATCGACAAGCATTAAATTGCCTTTCTTATTTTTTGGTTCAACAGGTTTGCAGACCAATGAAACGTTTCTCACCTTCCCTTCAACCCCATATAAACCAATCGCCAAATCCGCAAATGCAACAACCACAGGGATATTATGCAAGTTCTAATCATGCTTATTCATCTAACCCACCACAAAGTAGCTCTTTACCGAACCCGAGTTGGAGGGGCAATAGTCCTCACCCTAGAGGTTACTATAGCCCACCAGGTGTCGGCTTTCCTAGCCCGCAAACCCGCTTCACCAGTGGTCCAAGATATGGGAAAGGGAGAGGCCGTGGGTCAGGACAGGGTGGAGGGCGAGGGCGGGGCCATAATCATGTATCGGCAGAAGAACAACGGCCCGATTGTTTCTTCAACAAGTCAATGTTGGAAGACCCTTGGAAGTTTCTAGAACCAGTAATTTGGAAGTCACTCAAAAAGCAGTGGCTTCCACCTTCTCTTAATGCGAAAAAAACCTAGAGTTTCAGAATCTCAAAGACAGTCTAGTTCACAACCTAGCCTTGCTGAAATATTGGCTGCATCTTTTAATGAAGTTATAGAGGATGTACCCGATGCGGAATGGTTTTTCTAAGGTTTTGTTTGGATTTGTTTATGGAGGATGACGTGATGTGCAGACTTTGAATTACAGATCATAGTCTAGGCCCTCTCACCACGGATCCTACGTGCAAGCTGGATATCCTTGGGCTTGATCGTTACTCGTTTAGCATGAATCACACACAGATTAGTGTCCACGCTTCAGCTGCCTCCTGGAGAGCAGCTACAGCGGAGCTCCGAAATCGTAGATCTGTTTTGAAATCCTGTGAGCGATTTCTCTCACGAGCCTCTGGAACCGAAGTTTCATAAGCTCAGTACTCTTCTGATACTTCTGGTATCTCTCTAGGCCTGAATCTTTGTGGCTTCTTTACACCTCGGGGTGACGGAGCAGACTTCCATAATAGTCATTTTTCCACATTATATCTGTGTGTACCTTCCTGTTGAATATAAAGTTTTAGATGAATCTTTCTACACAACCATGTTGTAATATTACTGTGAATACCGAAAATGTTGGTGTTAAAGCTGTACCATATGAGTACCGAGATAGAATCTGTACGGTCCTTGGGGTTTATCTGAAAGCATTAGTGCGATGTTATAATTAAAGACAGTGATTTTCTTATTTTTCTTGTTCATGATGAACACTTCAATTTGAAAGCATTAGTGCGCATGTTATAAGCTGTGAGTGTGTAATAAGATACACGTTATATAGGTATCATATGTAAAGTATATGCATTGCCACTATAATCAAACAATCAATCATGCCGTGTGAATGTGTAAGGAGATATAAAATTATATAGTTATTCCGTGTAAAGACATGCATGACCGATATATATTATCATTTTATTGCGAAAGGGTCTTAGAGCGCTAGGTTACTTTAATTTCATCTATGTTTTTTTTCCTAATTGTAACTATTTGGTTAAACAACATAGTTATATCGATCTGTACAAATCATAATCTCATGTTCAATAAAACAGTTTAACTAGATCATTTGGCCGACACAAGCTGCTATATTTTATTTAGCTAATCACGTTGGTTAATTAGCAGGGTGTTACAAAAGAAAAAAAAAACAAAAAAAAGCCATACAAACATACCTTTTTAATGATTTTCACAATAGTTTGAGTATTCGACTTACTCTCTTTCAGTTTACATAAGATATAAAATTATATAATTATTCTATGTGTACTTTAGATATGTGCATGAGCCATTTAGTTTATCATGCTATCTTGAAAGATCTTAGAAATTTTGGTTAATTTTGGTTACTTATATATGATTATCTATTATTTCTCATCATAACTCTTTTGTAAGACACGTATAATTAAATCAATATATACAAAGGGAAAATCTCATATTTAACAACACAATTTAACTATATATTTTAGTTTGCACGTTAATGAAATTATTTACCAAAAAAATTAATAACTAGATCTAACAAATATGCAGATCAGTTAGTTATGTAGTGACCCAGTCCTTTTTACTTTTCTCTTTGTGAGTGGGCTTCAGCCCAGCAGGATAAAACCAAGACTGGGCCTTATCGTCTCCGACTAATTGCTGCATTCGCGTTTAGGTAATTATTATTGCAGTATTTAGTATGTGTAATATTGAAAGAAAGATAGGGATGTAGATATAAATGAAATTCATATTTGTTTATTGATGTTCTTGGTCCTCTTGGTCAACATATTTTAACAATTCTTTTGTTTGGGAGTAGGTAAAGTGTAGGTATATATAGCTGTCAGCAAGCTACATAATGGATTACATTTATAAATAAAGTCAAGTTGTCAATGGTTAAAGAAATCGTTTTTCTTTTTCTTTTTAAACGGTAACTTTCATTAAAAACGAACCAAAGAGGCCAACCACAGTTAACAAGAAACTAACTCGGAGATGCTACAAAACACATAAAGAAATCGTTTTATTGTTGTGTCACACCCATGGCATGGTCCGATGAAGGAAATTGTTTATTGAGCTTGAATGAAAATAAACTAATATGAAGTTTGTATGACTAGAAAACTTGACCATTCATTTTATTGATTTAATTTAGTGTAAACGAACACAATAGTATAGTTATACCACCCCCTTGATACATGTTACAAAGGTAAAGCAATTTGAAAGGCCAACACCCACTAGGAAACAAAGCAGCAATGCTTGAACAACGTGTGATTTACCGATGTTTTAACAATGTGAGATATGATAGTTGAAAGTTTGACTCCATGTTTTGACAATCATATTCTCAAATCGGTGACCGGTTGGACGTCATGAGATGACTCAATAAGTTACCAATGATATATACATAGGTAGGCAGGTAAGGCTAGTGGGTATGGTGATGGTCCATCCTTGGAGGATGATCCGCCACGTAGGCGCCACGTCATAGTCCTCCCAAGGATGGTCCATCCTCCAAAACTAGAGGGTATGGGAGGATGGTCCTAGTCATAGTCCTCCCCATCACTTTTATGTTTTTTTTTATTTTTTATTCTTCTACTTTTTTTTAATCTTCTACCTTTTTTTTTAACATTTAACAAATAAACTAACCAAAAAATTATCATTAATAATAAAAGACATTACATAAAAAAAACATACACTTAATAAAAAAAACATAAACTTAATAAAAAAAACATAGAGTTAAATAATTTGATGTTTTTTCATGATGTCGTCTTGTAGTTTTTTCAACATCGAACGTTTCGGCTCGGGATACTCATCGACATTCATCGTTGTCATTTCCCATTCCTTGAGCCGAATTTTTTCATCGGAAATTCGGATTTTCTCATTCGACAATCGGACCTTCTCGCGTAACTTTTCTTCCGCTACACGACTTTTTTCTTCGACGGCCCGCTCCTTCGCCTTCGTCTTTTGGGCCGAGACTTCGTTGTACATTTTTAAGTGTTCCATAAACTCTTCCATCTTTGGGTCCACCTTTTCCTTTTCTTTCCCCTTGGCCCGCTCCTTCTTTGATTTGTCTCGGCCCGGTGGACGCTCCGCTTCATGTACGGCGTACTCCTCTTCGTCAAAGTCGGCGTCATCATTTAAGTTTATGTGACACCTCGCGTCCGATCCACCGGCGCTAAAACTATCCGCTTCCGATGTTTTTTGGCGTTTCGCCATCTCCACCTCGTTGGGAATCGGCGCCCATTTTGGTTCGTCTTTTAGAATTTCCCACGCGCGAACGTGAGCAAAGTTGGTATTACCATTGTTCGCCTTATACTTGTCCAACGCTTTTTTGAACGCATCGTCGTCGCTCATGCCGCTACGACGATCACTTGTATATATTTTATTATATTCCTCGCAAAACCTATTGACGGACGCGTTCATTTTCCGCCACTTTGATGAGACCGAGTCGATATCTCGATACGGGCCTTGGTCCATAAGGCCGAGGAACTTCGCCAAAACCTTGGACCAAAACCCGTCACCCGTTTGGTTATTACCTATAAAAAACAAACAAAATATATAAAGCGTTAACAAAAATAAAAAACCTTTAAAAAAATACTAACTGTTAACAAAAAATTATATTTTAAAAAAATCAACAAACTTTAAAACAATTATAAACCAACTGTTAAGAAAATAATAAACAAAAAAAAATTAAACTTTAGAAAAAAACCAACTGTTAAGAAAAAAAAACAAAAAAAAAACTTAAACTTAAAAAAAAAAAAAAAACTGTTAAGAAAAAATAAACAAAAAAAAATGTATAAACTATAAAAAAAAGATAACCTTTTGTCGGGTGTGTAGATGTGCCTATGTAAGCCTTGGCTAAGGCTTCTTCTTCGATTGGCGTCCACTTAGTCGACTTCGGTTTGGACGGTTGCTCACCCACCACTTGCTTGCCTTTTTTCCGTTTGCCTTTTTCGTTAGACGGTTGGGTTTCGGGAACAACCTCGATATCATCGTCGGGTTCGGATTGTTGAACGGGTTGCGTAGGGATCAGTTGGGGTTGAACGGGTGGTGTCGGGTTCGGTGGGAAATTCCAAGCACCCCGCATCATCATTTGTTGAAGGGCTTGATTTTGAGAGAATTAAGCGAATTGGTTTGGCGAGTGTTGGAATGATGCAAACGCATTTGATGAATATTGCGAGAATTGGTTCGGTTCTAACGTCGGATAATATCCCGGAACCGAGAAAACATTAGCTTGGGTCGGGTTGTTGGGATTGTTCGGGTTGTTCGGATTGTTCGGGTTGTTGAAGGGATCCATGATAGAGTATAAGGTTTATAAAAGTGGAAGAAGATTTATAAAAATTATGTGAGAGAGATGAAATTTTGGGGTTAAATTTGTGAATGGAAGTGAAAATGGAATGGAAATATATATATTTTAAAATTTTGACCGTTTGTATTTGTAAAATGGAAATTAAATTTTTTTTTAATAACGGTAACTTTTGGAGTTGGGCCCCACTTTTTGGACCGTCGCAAACGGCGAGAAAAGGACGCGACGGCAGGGGGGCGGTTTGGTGTAGCTCCCGTCGCCGGAGCAGGATGGGTGGGTCGATGGACCCATACCGTGTAGCCTAAGGTGATTGGCGTTGCTCTATTAAATCTCCATTAATAATCATTTATGACACTAACTAATATATAAAATATTCTTAATATATCAAAGTGCTTAAATCGTTAATTTTGTAATTTTATTTAAACATCCTATATAAAAAAGTCCATTGCTATAAAAATGTAGTTAATCAATGTGTATATACTCCTCCTATATACCTGATACAATTTGGGTCTACATGGGCTGAAAACGGGAAATTAAGTGGCCATTTGCCTATGATAGATAGTTGTTGTTGGGCTCAAACTTGCAGCCCAAATGCAGTACATATTTTTAAAAACAATCACAGTGGGCCGGTTGCAATTGTTCATTTGTTCTTCACATCAGGTGCGTGCGTTCGAACCGCCACTTTTCCCCATAAATCCATAATCACGCTCCCAAAAAGTAATTTATGCCTCCGTTTTAGTTGCTGTTTTGATTTCAATCGTTGCCCCCTTTGTGGGTTTGTTTTTTATTGTAAATTTCTGCTATTTGTGACTAGTGTTTTCTTGTTCGTGTTTTTTTGCGGTTGATTTATGAACTAGAGGGTTTTTACGCAGATGTGAAATTGGGAATGTATGTTGCGCTCTTGTATGTTTGTTGGTTTTGTTTTTGCTTGTTTTGGAAGGGATTTCAGCTATTGAGTTTGCATGCACACCAGGTGTTTGGTTTAATGCCTCAATGAAAGATGCCTCTTTTTGTTGCAATTTTTGAAATGAATCTGTTTTCAGTGTGTAACTATGTGGCGTTTTGGAGCGGATCTCAGGTTGTTAATTTGTTTAGAACATAAGATGATGGCTTTGGGTATTTTGTTCTATTCATATCTAAATCATAGATGTAATTGAACACTTGGTAAAATGAATGAAGAGAGGAAAGTAACACCATTGGTTTCAATATGTTGGGAATAACTAAGGTTTTGTGATTGACACTACCGCATTAGAACTTTAGAAGAAAGGGCATAATTTGTCAACTATTGTTTTTTAGTTAGACCTTAGATAATCTGGAATTGGAAGTAAGAAACAAATTCACTTTTTTTTAACCATAACACTATAAAAGTTAGTTAAGCTGGCTTCTTATTTGAGAACCCATATAAAGAAATTAGCAATTACTCGATAACAAATAGGCTTACATGTATATCTGAATAAATTAGAATATTTATTGGTCAAAACATTATACCTTTGAACCGTTTTAACCAACCCGTTTCTGGGCTCCACTGATGTATAGCCACTTTTTGTTTGTTTAACAAGTGTAATTCAGAAAAATTTTCAGTTATCTAAAGATGAATTTTTTATATATATAAATTCAGTTGTGGGTTTAGAGAACATGCATGCTTGCCATTTCACTCTGTCTAAGCTTTTATAAGTTATTTTTTTTTTTTAGTTTATAATTTATGCATCATTTTGATAGACAATACATTCTTGCTGAACTGAGGGAGCATAAAAACTCTTATACTGACTTTGACTTTTTTTCAACCTGTTTTACTGCTTTCATGCTATTGGCTCAATCGACTTCATTTTTCCTTCATGACTTAGTGTGTATATAGTGTAGATTTTTATTAAAATCAGAAAATTGATCATGTGTATTCCTGAGCTTCTTTTGTGAACTAGATCGACATTCATGTCGTAGTATCCAGTAGATCGTTTTTCATGTCTAAATTGGGGATGAGTGCTAAATTAGGGTTCTTGAACCTAAAAGTCGAGGTTTTCCATTTAATTGATTCAAAGAAAGGAAGTTTGTAAATAACAGTTTATATGGATGTTGAAATATACCTAGACTCAATACATATATATGTATAAATTTCGCATACCCTTGAACGAGTGACCCACTAACCCGTTTCTTTTTCAGGAAAGTTTATGAGCTTTTATTAACTAATAATGTTATTTGTTCATAAAGTAGAAGTTTAGTTTGATGGCTGTGTATAGATTTGTATGTTGCATCATATGTACTATGCAGATTGCTATTGAAAATGGTCACTTAATCTGTTAATTTGACTATATCTTTGGGATTCATTTGGTTCTTTTAGGCTGCTAATGCTCAGTTAGTTGTTAGATTACTTTATACTAATTATTTTATTAATATACAACGCCTTAATAATTTTTGTGTCCTAGGTTACATTTCTAATATCGCTATCTTTTACATGACCACTCACTCTCTGTGTGTATAGGGATCCGGATGGGGAAAACGGTCAATTCATCGCCAACATCCCATCGAAAACAGGGTACTCTGTTTTGGTCACTGGAGCAGCTGGTTTCGTCGGAACCCACATCAGCGCCATCTTGAAACGCCATGATGACTGCGTTTTAGGGTTAGACAATTTTAACAATTATTACGATCCTACCCTCAAAGGGCTCGTCAAGTTTTGTTGGAAAAAAAGTGGGATTTTTATTGTGGAAGGGGATATAAACGACCGTTTTGCTGAACAAACTCTTTGACGTTGTACATTTTACTCATGTGATGCATTTAGCTATCAAGCTGGTGTTAGATACGCAATGTAGAGTCCGTAATCTTATATTCATAGTAACATTGCCGGTTTTGTTAATGTTCTTGAAGTATGCAAAAATGCAAATTCACAGCCTGCAATTGTTTGGGCATCTTCTAGTTCTGTTTATGGGTGAAATACAAAGGTACCCTTTTCGGAAAAAGACCGAACTGATCAACCCACGAGTCTATACATCACAACGAAGAAAGCGGGAGAAGAAATCGCGCATATGTATAATCATATTTACGGGTTGTCTTTAACGGGTTTGAGGTTCTTTACGGTTTATGGACCGTGGGGACATGGCTGACTTTTTCTTCACTAAAGATATCTTGAAACGAAAACCGATTCCCATTTTGAGTCAGGTAATCATTGGACCATTGAGAGTGATTTTTACGTATATTGATGATGTTGTAAAGGGTTGTTTAGGTGCTTTAGACACTACTGAAAAGAGTACAGGATGTGGTGGGTAGAAAAAAAGGGGCTGCACAGTTTAGAATTTTCAAATTTAGGGAATACTTCGTCTGTACCTGTTTCGGATCTTGTTAGTATTTTGGAGAAGTTATTGAAAGTGAAAGCGAAACGACGTGTGATAAAGTTGCCTAGAAATGGTGATGTCCCGTTACTCATGCGAATATTAGTTTGGCGCAAAGGGAGTTTGGGTATAAACCGATGACAGATCTGCAAACGGGGTTGAAGAAGTTTGTTAGATGGTACCAGAAGTATTATGGTTCGGGGAAGAAGAGTGATCATTGATGCAAAAAGCGGTAAACTTGTTCTTGAATTTTTGTCCGTTTTGATATACTCATCATGATTTTTTTGTTAAATTTGCACTTTTTGAAAACAAGTTATCTTGTTTTCAACTGTTGGTATATGATGTTGCATCAAGAAAGGAGGAAATGGAGATCTCACACGGTGAACAAGTTGTTGGGGTCCATCGGGGTCTTCATTTGAGAACTTTGTGTTCTTGTTAATTCGCGCTAATGTAATTTATTGTAGTAGCATTATTGTAGGATTCGAGAGCAAAATTTATTTGGTTGGACTTTTGTATCATTTCATGGCATTTAAATAAATAGAACACATTAGTTTAAATGTTATGATGTTTTTTCTTGTAATTTCTTGATTGGAGTTTGACTTTCTCTTTTTTTTTTTATATTTGTTGATATGAATGTGGTTTTTGTGATCTCTTGATGATAATTTTTTTTTCAGGTTTGACTTTTATGATTTCTTTTGATCTGTTAGCTCATTATATTTTGAACCTGCATTAAACTTACTATTGTAAAATGAATTTGGTCTTTCTTTTTATGGATATTGGATCCATGGGGTTTTTTGAACCTGCATTTAAACTTACTATTGTAAACTGAAGTTGCAACGGTATAGGGTTATCAAACAATCATGTCGTAATAGTGGTTGTGCGTTCATACCATCTAAATCGCAATCACTAGTTACATAAATCTATTAACAACCTAGGAAACTATTTGTGTAAACTTTAGAGGTCATGTCTACTTTATATATGGATTTTTTATAAGATATTGCATCCTGAATGGATAACCTTCGAGTTACTACCAAGAGAATTACATCTTTCTAGAACACAATTGGGAGATTTACTTTGTGGATCACAATCAAACTAAGGGGCTCTTTGTTTAGCTTTTATTGGGGCTCTTAATGGTTCAGATCTCTTACTAGTTCAGCACTTAACGGTTCAAATTGTTTGTTTCACGAGCAGATGTCTGATTGGTTCAGACATTTGACATTTGACTCTGAATGGTTAAGTATTATACTGAGTCCGAATGGTTAAGACCTCGAATTTGAATTGGTTAGACATTTGCCTCTGAACGGTTAAACATTATACTGGCTCTTAATGATTCAAACCACTTACTGGTTCATCACTTAATAGTAGACCTCTTACTGGTTCAGCACCTAACCATTTAGAAATTGCCAAATAGCCCCTAAGACTTCTGTAGATTGATTATTTGTTAAGTAGCACTCGAGAGTAGAGGAACAACTGTTCTAATCACAAGGTATTAATCAAAATCGAATTGTTTCAATACATCATGTAAAAATAGTCACAAATTACAACTGAAATTACAATGATTTCCTGTGGAGTTTTCACACATAAGTTCATGCACTGAATTCACATTCAACTACTTCGCACAATAAGCTATGGGGTTGAAGTGATAATAAATTGAATGAAGACTCGTATTTTTATTGAATAATGTTGAGGTGTACGAAATTGACAAGTGACAATTACGTATAACATCTTCTCCACAGATTGTCCTCGTCGCTAACACGTGGCATCTCTTCTTCGTTAGCGAGACTTCATCGAACCTCACTAGAGGTAACTTGCTTCGGTGGCAAGTTCCTTTAATCTTCATCAGATGGTAACTCGACATCAATGGCTAGTTCCATAATCCTCATTAGTGGTAACTTGCCATTAGAGTCAAAATTCCATTAATTCCAATCAGAGGTATGTAACTTAGACCATGAACGACAAGTGCCATCAGACGCAACTTGTAACTGCTCCAAGGGTTCCTTGAAATTAACAGCCTAAAAACAACGAATAAATATCTAGTTAAAGAATCCAGCCAATTTTTAAAACAGACGAAATTAATGGAAGTTATGCCTTGTGGAAAACCTTGACTTCGAAATTGGAGCTCTAGATGTCGAAATT